>VCJA01003323.1:19236-29882 GCA_024139275.1 Backusella macrospora
AAGGGATTCTTTTTTTTTTCTTCGAGAGTAAGAGAGAGAGTATGAGTGAGTGCGAGTGAGTGCGAGTGAGATAAAAAGGCATTCGATATATGTAATAACAATAATAATAGTAGTAGTAGTAATAATAATAATAATGATAGTAATAGTAGTAATAGTAGTAACAATAATGGCAGTAATGATAATAAGATAATTTACAAAAGAAGAGAGAGATGCGATTTATTAGTTGTTTATGGATAACCTTTCGATTCCTTCCTGCTCGTTCGCTACGACTAGACAGGCTAAAGAGGTACTGTTTTGGTCAATAAAACGTGTTTCCAAGTATGATTTAACAAAAGGGCAAGTTGGTATCACCAATTTATTCGAGCTTTTAGCCCACTGAAAAGCTCGATTTAATAACAGGTCTCCTAATCCACAGTGTCTGTATTTAATCGGTATTTCCTGGTAACAATAATAAAAACATAATAAATATCACTTTGTCATCCCATTCCCCACTCTAATATAAATTGCTTTGTCCCTTTGTCTTCTAATTTGTTTTTTTCTTTCAGTTCTATCCTTTTTTCTCACCCAAAAAAAGAAAAAAGCACGACTCTCTCTTTCTTTCTTTCTTTCTTTCCCCTAAAAATATAATATTTATGTATTTACCGTATGATAGAATTCGACAACGTGTTTAAACCGAGTCGGTAAATAACACAATGCAGCTAAGATAGCATATTTAACAAAAATTATCAGATTTAATTTTTCTTTTCTTTTTTTGCTAACCTGTGTTACCAGCACTATCTAATAGCACTTTGAACATGCAATAATTAGTATCGTGAATAATATCTGATGCCTGGACTTGGTGTATTACTGTGTTCTCTATTGCAGTTGTGGTGTTGGTATCGGTATTGGTAGTGTTATTATCATTATTATTATCATTATCATTATCACTATTATCATTATCATTATCATTATCATTATCATTATCATTATCATTATCATTATCATTATTATCATTATCATTATCATTATTAGTAGTTGTAGTTGTAGTTGTAGTAGCTGTAGCTGTCACTGTAGCTGTAGTAGAATTATGTTTAGTGCTCTTGTATGAATGAGATGCTGCTGTCGATGATGGCGAGGAGGAGGAAGAAAAAGGAGGAGGTGGTGGTGCTGTTTTAGCTTTGGCTCTAGCTTTAGCTTTAGTTTTAGATGCTAATGGAGTAGATGAATTTAACAATGTTTTAGAAGAAGAAGTTGCTGCTAGTAAAGGTGGTGGCGGTGGTGTAGGTGCTTTTTTATCACTGCGACTGGAATTTGTCAACTTTCGTTTATTTACTCTATCACTGCTGGTAGTTGGAGAAGTAAGATTTTTCCTCTTGTTAACCTGAGTTTTTTTTAATGTTTTTTTAGACATGTTTGATGTTGCTGATGTTGAGGTGTTGGTAGATTCTGTTGAAAAAGGCAAAGGCATCCTGGACGACGTTTCCGAGTCCTTTGTTTTTCTACGCTTTCGTCTGTCCAGCTCGGAAAGAGGTCCGGACACGTCAAGTTTAGTTTGTAAAGCCAAAACGTCGGTTGGTTTGGGTTTAGAGAAAAGGAAATTGTAAAAAGTAACCAAAAGTGTGAAGAACAGTGTGGTTAAAAGAAAAGTAAAGAAAGAGAGTGGATCTGTTAAAATAGGAAGAAGAAAGGGAAAAAGAAAAGAAAAAATATGTGTAGAAAAAAATAAAGAAAAAAAAGGAAACCAACCGATGACAGAGGGAGAAACGAAAGAAAAGAAAAGAAAAGTTGTAAATGTGTAATGTGTTAAAAAGGCTGAGGTTCAAAATGTGAGCAACCCAGGATCGAAGGATGTCTCAATTTTGTTGATTTCTTCTTTTATTGCTTTTTACTCGCAAGTCCTGTTAAATTCTCTCGTTTTATTTAATGATGGTGATGGTGATGGTGATTATGACGATGCTATTTTTAATCTCCTAATTATTCTTAACAATTCTTTTTGTTTTTCTGTCTTAAAAGAAAAGAATCAGTGGATTGATCGTTCCACAATCAAAATAGGGTCGAGAATCTAGATTACTTTCTTTTTTTTTTCTTTTTACTCACCTGACGACTGCCCCTTTCGCTCTCTCTCGTGTGTAACACACATTATGTTTTATTTCTATACCACTAGATTTTTTTTTGTCCAAAAATAAATTAAGGTTTCACTTTTGTTATGAAATTCAAACTCATACCGAAAATTCCCTTTTTTTTTTTAGCCATTGAAATAAGTTCTATGCTGTACAATGGCTGATCCTAGTGATCTAAATTATCTAAATGATCCAATTGAACGACCAAGAAAATACAAAGAACAACAACAACAATACGTAATACTACGTTGGGTAGATAATTTGTATGTCTTGACGGTTCAACAGAATTGAGGAGAGAAATGGATTTTCAGCAACTCGAACACTTTTAATGATCATTACCGTAGTATTGGTCGTGAAAATCACCTCTCTTTTGGCAGGTAAATAAGTTATTCTTCAGTAAATAGTAATACATCCTTCAGTAAATAGTACTAAACAAACAAGGTTGATTAATATGAATGAAACAATGTTTATGAATCACCCTTTGATTTTTCTACTGGAACTAGTACTTATACACTTCAATGAAATACTGTTGGTGATAATAATAGCTAACTTTTGCTTTTGATATTCTTTTCCTTTTCTTTTTTTTTTTAATTGAAATAATTAAACTGGTATCTAATTTAATTTTTGTTGAAGAAACCCTTGGCTCATCTGTCCAAACACCATCTTCTTCTGAAACTGTTTTTGCTTATAGTACTGCTCCTTTTACTACTCCTGCTCCTGCTCCTAATCAGGTATCTAATAGTAATGAAGACAATAATGAAATCGGGTCGCTAATCAGACTCATTGATGAATTTATTATAGTTTCCAGCACTACAGTAGCTCTTGATGATCCAAATACTGAACATGGAGAAGCAGCAATTTAATTTCCTGACAGCTTCTTGTAAAATTAAGATGATAATGATTCACAAGAATGACGATACTGGTATGAATTCGATTACTACTAATCATTTTGAAAGAGCCTCATATCCGGAAATTCTTTCAAGGTTTATTGCATTGAATTCTTCTGCTTCGTTTCCTTTTAATGAATACCTCCCGACTTTTTTTGTTTCATATTTCAAATCAACAAAGACTTATTTCTCTCGACTGGAGATCAAAAGAGAATTAGCCTTTAGTTGACTGGTAATTGGATCCGTTGTTAACACTCTTAGATACAAGTTTAGAACGGCTATCACAGAGAAAATATCTGTAACGACCTGTGATGAAATCTTTAATACTGAAAAACCTGAAAAAATCCCAACGCAACACAATATTATAAAGCACAAGGCTACGAACCCAAATACTACTTCGATGAACTTGGTTCATGCTACAGTGATAGCTACTCATGGGATTCCGGCAAATACCAGAAGAGAATGGCATAAAATAACTACAATCCCTACTTCAACATATATTCGTCTTTCTTGTGCAAGTATTAATTTTTAACATACAATGATTATTTACAAGAAAGATTAAAACCCTCTATTACAACAACTTTGGATTTCGGATATTATTACTTTTATTTCTGGATCAACCTTAGTGTCTTACAAAGTTTCTGATTGTTATATATATATCGGCTCTGTTTATATGAAATGTTATTATATTGTATGTGGTCCAACAACAGAAGGTATATCCTATCACATAACCGACAACACCAAATTTCTTGCATTTGGATAGTTTACTCTTCGATGCACCATCTAGAGTAGACAGAAATGATAACGCAACAACTGACAATTACTTGAGAATTAAACTTGATCGCTATTTTGTATTTGATGCATTAAATCACCCGGTTTTGCTTGAAGAACACCGTCATATGATTACATTCTCTAAAAAATTCAAAAAAAAAACCCTTTAAAGAGCAACTTAGTTTAGTCAAGAATCGGTTGACAATCATATGACCATCCAGGCTATCTTAATTAAAACGTCTTCAGATGACAATACTGGTAATACATCTAAAAAAAATGGAACAAGATCGATTACTTTACAATGATAGCATTTGCTTTGCCCTTGAATATGTGGAATCAGTATATTAACCAACATTTTATTGCGGGTTCTAATAAATTACATGTTCATGAGGTACTCTCTACTATAGTGAGAGATTCACAATGACTTGACACTGGGGTCACAAATGTTTAATACCGAATACGAAAATGAAGTTATCCTTGCTATATCCATTGACTTTTAAAACAGTAGATAATACTCTGTAGATCTGATATTACCAGTACTAATCAATCAAATGCTAAATACTCCTGTCACAAATGTTACTGGAAAAGATATACTACAAATACTGAAATAACATTACCGAATACCACTCTTGGTGATTACGATTGTACTCAATGCCAAACTCAAATATTCTGTACTTATGCTAGAAAAGACCCTGCGGTCTTTATTGTTTTATCTTTCATAAGAGGCCACGGTGATAATTCAACTACTGAAATGATTGATCATTTTGATTCTGGCTATACCGCTTCTGAAGGTTTATCTCTCTTGAAACTAAGTTCATGGAACCCTAGTGCTGATTGTTCGGTAGAAACTCCTCATAAAGTTTTACTTGGAATTACTAAATACACTTGAGACAGATTACTGAAAAACTTCTTGAATATCCCTCAAAACCTTGTTATTGAAACTCTTCTTCCTAGTTACAGAACTAAAGCTTTTAATACTTTCAGCAGTAATTTAAACCTCTACAAATCGTTTTTAGGAAAAGACTTCAAATTTTGTGTCCAAGTCTTACCAGTGATTTTATATGATTCTTTTACATTTATTGTTTCCTGGCTTAGAAGATAATGTAAAAGGCATCATTTTTGAGGATTTCGACAAGCTCAGCTATCTTTCTTAACTTCCTTATATAGGTACCGTTACCAGTTGCTTTAGCTAGTATACGGAAATATTGAAACCATCGATTGGTTATTTTACAAATTATTCTTTATGCAATTGGTCATCTTGACTCACAAGCCAGGCGGTGCTGTGCCACCACTAACCGCGGAGGGTGGTAGAGGCAGCACTCTAGAAAGTGCGGCAGGATTGCAGTAGATTTTTTTGAAATTGAAAAGACCTATTGGCCCATAGTCTCAAATTCCGCCGCATTTCTTAGAGTGCAGAGGCAGAAGTGGTGGCATTGGAGTTCGTATATGTGAGGGTGGAATTGAACAACAGTACCTTATACAGCAACATGTTGAATAATAATACCTCTTCTTCAATGCAGCGTAACTTCTGAAAGTTAAGTATTATTAGCTAAACTCAATGGAATGTGTATTGAATCTCTTCTAAATCCCATTGAGGCCAATCAGAATTCTAGTGACCACCAGGTTACTGCTTCAACTAAAGACCAAAAGCAGGGAACCAATACAAACAATTAAAACGTAATTAAAATCCCTATGAGAGTTAGCGCTATTGAACCCCCCTTACCTAAACCCGTAGTGGTAAGGGTAGAAGAATTTGAATTAGTTGAATCATTAGACACCTTTTCTACTAAACCCATCCAATATTAGGACAGTAGATGATTAAAAATCATTAATAATTCAAAGTTTATACCTTTTTGGTAACCACTTATTATGCATCGATCTACCTGATAAAAGTTAAAAAATACCCCTCCTATCCAAAATGTTCCTTAAGGGTCATAACAGCGCAATAAGTCCAATTTAACTTTATCTTTTTCTTTTTTTAGCTTTGCCTATTTTTTTTATTATAATTTAGAAACTGTTTAGCGATTGAATTGGTGTTCCTATTCCTTTTTTTTCGCATTTTTTTTTGGTAGCTTAAAATGAGATATTCGAGCTGTGATGATGATTCTTTAATAAATCGATCTTCTTAACTGCTGAACTTTAATCTAGTTATGCTGCTCAATAAACTGAGAAATCTGACTACAACTCAAAAGCTGCTTGTAATGTTATTTTTTTTTACTTATTTGTATTAATTGAATAAATAGAATAGAATAGAATAAAAATGAGTATAACTGCACGTACTTCATGTAATTATCCTAATTACAAAGACGATACAACAACAGAAATAATCTTAAAACCTAAAAGAAGCAATCAAAATAAAGCCTTTTTTCTAGTGATAGCAACAACTGATATCCTCACCAGCTTAAGATTGCCCATGAAATCCGGAAAATGAGTACCGCAGAATTATACACTCATGCTAGCTACAAAAAGTCTCTCAGGAGAACTCGCGGTTATATCATATCAAAAATTAATAAAGGAAACACTCATAATTATCAGACTTGACAAAATTGAATTTTTCTTTATTTACAATTGTGAGCTCTTTTTCTATTGATGAGGGATCTTTAGTTATCTTATTAACAAGTTAATTTATTGATTGAATAATATCTTATTATCTGATCTTTAATATTATTCAAATTTATGAGCTATTCTTTAGTGTTTGTGACGGATATTAAATCAAAAGCTTAGTACTTCAGATTAGCCCGACTTATTAGAACTGAGTTAGGTGAAAATTGTTTACAACATTTGCGAATTCAAGAATGCCCATAGTGGCCAGCCTGAGGAAGCGACCATAACCAAACTTGAATCACAACTTTTGAGTAATAAAACAGTAACTTTTGAAGTCTACTTAGCCTATCTATTTAATTATTTTGAACGTTTATCTCGTTTATTACAATTTTACGATACACGTTTGAGTAAACTGCGTAGGTTGATGTATCAAGTCCGTAGCCGAGCTGAAGCATAAATAGTTCATATATTCAAAAATGGTGGTCGAAAATACAACAAAATTTGTCATGAAGCAATAATAAGATCAGGATCATCATGAAGCTAAGCCGAAATACAATCTCCGTTGACCACCAATAAACAACTCCACTCCTCCTTCTCCAAGAAACACGAAAGAAATAAATGGCTACCAAAATGTTCCTTTCATGACTCTTATGATGATCGTATCTCATTAGTAGCCTTTTGTAGCACAGAGCTTGCTGCAGGTATGAAAGATAAATCGTCTGGTTTGGCTCGCCACTCTCAGAAAAGCCTTGAAGCGCGCTCAAGGTGAATGGCTTTTTGTAGCGGTTCATATTGTTGAATACCTTACTTCCCAAATATGCTCAAAGTGCAGTGAAAGATTTTTGGGAAATATGGCGCTCGGTGAACAATTAATGTATACAGCTGAAGTTTGTACAAACTGTAGAACTGTATAGCAGCGTGATGTAAACTCAAGCCGCAACACACACTACATTGCTGAATACTATAAAATTCATGGTACTCATTCAGTGGAATTTCTCTGTCCTGAATCTGCTACTGGAGAGTTACAAGACTCTCCTAAATTAATACCATTCCAGATAGAAAAAATTTGTTGCGGCATACCGGTACCTATATTGTAAATACAATCAAGCTAGAGGATATTGGTAGTTACAAAAAAAAGGTAATCAGTGGTTATAATCGCCAGTGAATATTTTTTTTTGCATAATTTAAAACAGCTCTATCTTTATATTTTACATTAGCTTGCGTATAGAACCTGAAACATATAACCTTTTTTTTTTGATTATTTATCATCTCCCGTGTATTGGAAGAGTTAGACTATGTAGTATAAAATCGATTTTATGACTAATACATCATTCTCGGCCACTAAGTAAAAGCCGCTGAATCATTACCAAGTGTCATGGGGTCTCTCTCTCTTTGCTCTACATAGCGTATTCACGGCAGAATCTATGATTCAATATCCGTCATAACTTAAATGCATGTGTTTTGATCACACAAAATGACAAAATGATGAAGTATTTAAATTATAAAGTAGATTTATCTCTTTCAGTTGAAGTTTACAGAAAAAAAAGAAGATGGTTTCTGTTTTAGCTACTAAAAACACCAATATAAGGGTGAAATAAAGTAAAAAGTTGCGTTCATGCTTAAACACAAAACCCGCTTGAGAGATTGAATAGTAATGTATACTTTGCTAAATAGATGTTATTTTCTTTTCTTTTGTCTTTTTTTTTGAAATTATATACCTTTTTTCATGTATTCATATATATGCATTGAACTACACCTCGTTTTGCTGAACCTACACAACCGGTTGGATAGGTAAAGAAGTAAGGCAAAAGAAAAAATGATTTATGGTGAACTGTGTTACTTCAAGTGACTTTGACATATATATGTCCTGTTTGCAATGCGCGGTTATTTTGTTATTTTTAAATAAATAAAGAAAAGAAGAAAGAATGGAGATGTATACTTGAATAATGTCAAGAAGTAATATATTTGAATTTTTTTAAGATTAAAAAAACACGTCTTCATTATTAAGCTTTTATTAGTGTTCTCGCTTGTGATTCGAAGCTTAAATGTTACTAAAAACGACAAACTATTTATGTTGCATTCTCTCTTTTTTTTCTTTTTATAGAAAAGAACAATCCTTAAACTCGATTGACCATTCATCTTATTAAATAATAATAATAATGATAATAACGAAATATTTTCTTGATATGCATTCTCTTTTTTTTAAAACATGGGGGAGACAAGGAAACTTGTAGGAAACTCGTTTGACTCTTATTTTAAAGTTTAAATCGGGAAAACATAATCCAATTAAATTGGGATCTGGGTTTTAACAAAATAAACATCTTTTTTTTGTAGGGACCCCTTTGTCTTTAAAACCAAAGTCACTGAACTTGAATTAAAAAAAAATTTGGAAAGAAATAGAAAGAAAGAAATAATAATAATTACGTAAATTTCTTTCTCTCTTTTTTCTTCCTCTTCCTAGTTTTTTTCTTTTTCTTTGATATTATATATAAAATATGTCTGCTTATAGAGCCTTACTTTCAAACACTACGAGAGTTCGTGTAGTCGTTCCTGCACGTCAGAATGTTCAAGCTAGTCGTCAATATAGTTCTCCTGTCAAGGTCTTTCTTGATACTATCAAGGAACAAATACAAAAGAATAAAGACATGAAGAGTAACGTCAAGAACTTACAAGATGAAACTGGTAGAATCAATGATAGTGAAACCTTGAAAAAGGCAAAGGAAATGTTTGAAAAAGCAAAGGTAAAAAGAAAAAAGAAACAAAAGGTTTTTTTTTATATAAAGGGTGAATGAAGAGAGAGAAAAGTGTATATAATACATACTAAACTTTTAACCTTTTTAAACTTTCTATGTATATTAGGCTCAACAAAGCATTCAATCTGAACGTCTCAAAAAAGCCACTGAACAATTCACAAAGACAGCCGAAAAAGTGGGTTCAAGTGTAAACGAGTCCTTCAAGAAGGCCAGTGAGACCGAATTCGCAAAGGACACATCCGAAAAGATCAAGAAAGCCGCCGAACAAATCAACAAGTCGGCCGATCCACTTCGTAACAATGAATATGTTGGTAAGGTATCTGATTCGTTCAAGACGGTGCTGAAGGATGATAGTGGTAGATATAGTGGTTTTGTCGATAAGGAAACTAGACGTAAGATGCGTGAAGAAGCTACGAAGGGTGGTGTTGAAGGCTCTGGTGCAAAGGCTGTTTCCGAAAATCCAGAGGCTGGTGCAAACTTGGTTATTCATAAGGATTCAAAGTGGAAGGAAAGTTGGTCAAAGTTTAAGGAAGACAGTCCTGTCATGCAAGGTAAGAAAAAGAGTATAGACTATATCCACCCACCCCTGTTATGAAATCTCCGCACCCCCTTTTTTTTTCAATTTTTTTATTTTTATTTTAACGCTAATTCACTTTACCTATAGGTCTTTTCCGTGCTAGAAAGAACTATGAAGAATCTGATAATATCTTCGTCTCATATTCCCGTGCTTTCACTGATCGTGTTGCCGATACCTTTGGTAAGTTTTGTTTTATTTATGGAAAAAAGAGAAAGAATGAAAGAAAGAGAAAAAGGTTTTTAACAACAAATCATTATATTAGGTTCGCTCTTTGAAGAATCTGATCAGGCACAAGCCATCCGTGCATTGCAAGCAATTGATCCTACATTTAACATGGACAAATTCATGACTGATGCCCGTAGATTTATTGTTCCCGAATTAATGGAAGCTTATCTTAAGGGCGATGTTGAGACATTAAAATTATGGTGTTCAGAAGCTGTAAGTAATATATACATGTATATATTTGGGAGGGAAAGAAATCCCTAACTTTATTATTTTCATAGACATATAATGTATTGACAGCTGTTATCCAAGCTCAATTACAACAGGGTTTGATTAGTGACTGTAAGATTCAAGATTTACGTGATATTGATGTAAGTTTTCTTTTCTTCCTTTCTTTTTCTTTTTGTTTTTGTGTATATATGTTAAATTATTTCTCTCTTTTTTTTTTAAGTTAATGGCAGCAAAGATTTTGGAAAATGATATTCCTGTGCTTGTTTTGACTTTCCGTACCCAAGAAATCATTGTATTCCGTAACGCCAAGAATGGTGAAATTGTATATGGAAAGGAGGATAATATTGAACAGGTTCATTATGCATGTGTACTTACAAAGGAACCTGAGGATATTCAAAATCCAATCACAAATGGTTGGAGAATTATTGATATGGCCAAGCAAGATTCAAGACCCACTTGGTAAAAAAATATAATATAACTTGTACAAAACAACTATATAAAAAAAATTCGAAAATATACATACACCATAGACAGCAAAAAAAAAAAAAAAAAAAAAAAAAAA
>VCJA01003328.1:9054-30066 GCA_024139275.1 Backusella macrospora
TTGTTTCTGTTTTACAATTTATTGTTTAAATGTTCTTCAAAAACTTTTTTCTGTTGTAAAAAGGATATGTTGTCATGACAGATTGTTGTGGAAAATGTCACGTTCTTGTAAGAATCGACGTTTCTGTGCTCATGAACCACAATACGACCAGTAACAGCAGAAAACATCTCCTCAACTACTGCTAACCTTTCATTCCCTTTTTTTGAGATGACTGTAAAATGAACTGATATCTTTTTTGTTGTGTTTGGTTCCAAAGAAAATACAATTCTACCTTTTTCTTTTTTATATACAAGAGGGGGTGCCACTACTGCTGTTGCTACTACCATAGCTTTCACCATTACATCGGCTTGTTCTTCATCTTCTATAATGTTGTTTTTATCATTATATATTGCTACCACTTCCTCTTTTTCTTCGTCTTGTTCCTCGTCTTGTTCTAGTTCGTCTTGCTCTTCCTTCTTTTCCTCCTCTTCAAATCCTCTAAGTTTTACCAATTTCTTTTGATATTTCTTAATCTTTTCAGTCTGACATTTCCTTCTCGCGATCTTTAACTTTTGTTCGAGATTTTCAATTTCCTCTTCCTCCTCCTTTGACAACAGCGGCCGGTCTTCCAATCCATTTTGTTCATCAATTGAATAATCAACATCTACATTATAAATCGAGAGCAAGGACGCATTCACCAAGTCATCTGGATCCCATCTCACTTCAAATAACCTTGATTGTTTATTTGTATTTGTAATAATAATTGCTTCAATTCGATCACATTTCTTTCCGAGTATACACGGTCCAAATAAAAGCTGTGCAAAACGTATGGAGAACAAAACAGGCCTTCGCACGTTTGCCTTTAAAGAGATAATATTGGTATCTTCTTTATCCCTAATGTTAATAACCTCCAATTGTTCCATAAATGATCCAGGTAATGTTGGTTCAAAAATGAACTCAATCTCTCGTTTGCCAAAGCCCCTCACCACACCATGACGTCCCAATCCAAATTTGATATCTCCCGATGCAATCGAACCTGATTTTTTAATAGTATATAACAGAGGAGTTTCTGCCCGATTATGAAGTATGATGGTCTTGTGATGTCGCTCATTTCGATCCACAGCACTGAAATTGATATTCTTCTGTCCCAACTCCATGCTTGAACGTTCCAATTGCGCCCTCACAATCACCTTTCGAACCGGTATAAAAGAGCGATTGAATCCCAACAGGTTTTCGAATTCGCTCGAATTGACTGCAGTTTGGTCAAATTCAAGCAATCGAAATGCAATCCATGCGTTTTGATTTTTTGGCGGTGTAGTTTGATTATGGCTACTGTGTGTACTTCCTTCTTCAGACTTTCGGGGTGTATATACAATGATAAGATCTTCGTCAGACATGGGTTCCAACTCCAAAAAGGTGGTTCGCACAATGTCTCCTTTTTCAATCAATCGTTGGAGCTCGGTTCTCCATGCAATTTGATATCTTACAAATTGTTCTTCAGAGGATTGGTTTGGAAATAAAGGTGTTCTTGATCTTGAACCTTGCTCGAGAATAGTCAAGAGATCATCAAATGGAACTCGGGTTTTTCCTGCAATATCGGACCAATCCATACTTTTCCGTAGCTTTGTGTGTGTACCAGTAATTCCTAGACTTTGTTTGAGTCTCTTGATTGTTCGCTGAGATACTTGTTGCTTTTTGTTAATATGGGTTAGCTGTTTTTTTGGTCTTATTTTTATTTTTTCGGCTACGTTGCTGGCGCCAAAAGTACCATTGGTGATGACATTTCCACATGTTTTGAGACTTGGTTTCTCTTCAATAGGCGTGTTAGTATTAGAACCACCAATTGAATTAGATTCCAAGTAAATAGGGGTATTCGTACGTGTATTCGTTTTTAGATTTGAACATGCATCAGAAAGAATGATATCCTCATTTTTGTCTAATTTTGTCTTGTGTTCGGTGGATTTTAACTCTTTTATTAGAACCGATCGACCGGCTTGTGTTCGTGCGATTCGTTTATTTCTTATCGTTGAAAAACGGACACGAGGTACGGTAGCTAAATCAAGATAAGCTGTGGAATAGTAATCTGCATTGGTCATGCGTGTAACATGATTTTCTGTTAATAAAGTATCTAATACAAGAGAGGAGGTATTAAAGCCGTGTATAGTATATATATAATATGGTGTATATATGTATATATATATATACCTGAAGAAGGAGGTAGTATTTCATATGGTTCAGGATGTTTCTTTACTTTCACGATAGGAGAAGGGGAGATAAGAGATGAAGGAGGCGGTGTAATAGGTAAAGTAGATGCACGTCTCTGCTGATTTGAGTTTTTCTTCTTTGTGTAAATAACAATCTCATCAGGCAGCAATGTTGATATTTCTAAAAGTAGCGGGGCATTTCTAATATTTTCCAGCGTACACGTTCTAATAGCAGGTGAATTCAATGCAATCGGACCGAAATCCAAAAAATTTGCACCTGTCGGGGTCAAGATACGATAAAACAATGAATGGAACGTAATTCTATTCTTGTCTATATTTGTACTAGATACTTCAATAATTTGATCGTTGTCGCGGTTCAGATAGTTAATTAGGGTGATTTGGCGTCTATAAGATGTGTTAACTTTACGAGGGTATATATCAAGTCTCAATTCGATTGAACTCTTTGGTTGGATGAATAACAGCTCTCCTTGCTGACTACAGTTGAGTACTTTGGACTCGAACAATTTCAACTCGACACGTGCCACGATATCAGATCGGTTATATATCTTCACAGGCTGTGATTTTTGTGTGCCCACATCTGTGTCTCCGAAATCAATCGCTTGGGGTACGACCTTGACAAACGATGTACAATAACTGGCCTTACACTGTATGATTTTATGTTCGGTTTGATCTGCACTCTTGTACCGTCTATATTCAAGAATAATACGGAAACCACATTTGGTTAGCTGTCCTGCATGTACACCAGAAGCATCATCGTCTTTAGGTGGCAAGTAAGATACTTGGATCACACGCTCCACTCCTGGTTTTAATACCATGTCCTCGATCTTTGTATAGCTTTCTTCTGGTGTGATATTCATATTTACATGCTTTAGAGCCGTACTATAACCAATATGGCTATTGTTGTTTGTAGTTGTACTAGAAGTACTATTAATAGTTGCAGTAGTAGTGGCATTATTAGTGGTAGTGGTAGTGGTAGAATATACTTCATTGTATGCGGCTAACATATTAATGTCTACATCTGCTAAAAGTTATTATATTAAAAAAAAACACCGAATAGGTTATTTAATTAATGCATATATAAATATATGTATACATATGTATACAAAAATAAATAAAATAAAATAGTGAATACCTGTAGATGAATATGAATCTGATGAGGAACCATGCTCTTCATAAACAGCTGTACTAGTTGTTTTATAAGAAGAAGTACTTGGCGAAGAGGGTCTAGGCGATCCATTACTCTGGTCATCACTACTCTCAGGTGTTTTTTGACCACTGTGATCAGATGACGATGACGATGACGGAGTCCGCTGTCGGGTGTTGGATGATGATCTTGTAATTTCTTCTTCTTCTTCCTGGTCTGACTTTTGTTTGATGTCAAATCCAAGTTCCGCACCATCCGCTTTAAAAACGATTTCAATCGGGGAATCTCCTTTATTAATCAAACGAAACTGTTGTTGATTCCAAGAACCAGAGATACAATCATTACCAAAGTCCAAGATATTTCCACTGGTGACAACCAAAGTTTCTTTATGAAAGTTTCGTATGATGGTTGCATGGATTCTGGTCTGTATAATATTTCTTGTGTCGTTTATGTTTTCGATCTGAAGGTCATAATCAAATTTACCAAGCTCTTTTGGTGTAAATACAGCACGTAGTATAAATTGACTAAAGGGTGCAATGACCATGGCGTTGTCAATCATTTGAAAGTTGGATGCATCGATGAATTGTAACCAATCACATCTATTGGTCGAGAGATCGGCTACATTGAGTTTCCAAAATAAATCGATAGATGATTGATTTCGAATAATTATATCTTTCATGTAGGTTTCTCCAATCAAAACATCTTCAAATACTAATCCGGTCTCAATATCATCTGCTGTTAAAAGTGATTCACACGTATTTGCTTTGAACTTATAAACTTGTTTAGAAATCAAATGACTACTATTCTTAAGGTTGCTATTAAGATTACTGTTCTTGTATGATCCTGTTAATGTAATGTTTCCTTCAATGTTTGAGAATAGTGTTGCTGCTACTGTTGCTACTTTACTTGAAAATATATCACCATCACCAATAGCACCAGCACCAGTACCGCTTTGTGTTGTGTCTTGATTTCTATTGTTATTATATCTAACAACACTACTATCCTGACTATCATCATCACTGTCATCATTATGAGTATCGAATTTTGGTAAGAATGCCAATATAAATGGTAAAGTCTGGTTTGGCTCTAGTTCGATTGTATCGATATAATTCACATAGTTAAATAATTGGTTAAATTCATGATGCTCTTGGTCTTCTACGAGCTGTTGACTCCATTCCACAGTGTTGATTGCAATATTTTTGTTGTTTTTATTCAATATATTTTCCATGTTTTCATTGTGAAGTTGAAAGTTGATCTGATCCTCTAATGTCGATTCAAGCTTGATTACAACAACTTCGTTTGTCAAGTTTGAGATCTCCAGCTGCTTTAAACTGTGTAGACCGTTTCTATAGACATTAGTCAGGTCAATTTTGTCTGCAATACCGACAAGTTTAAATATATAATTGTTGTATTTTTCAAGTTTTGTCATTTGTGTGATTGTGACCAGACTCTTTACCAACATTCCATTACGAAAAGGAGATGTGTGTTTTTTTACTTCTCTTTTTTTTTATGCTTTATTTCTACACATATATATATAAATAAAATAGTAGCCTTTATGGTCGGCGCTTTAAATTGTGGAAATCCGCTTTCCATCTTTGGAAAGACAAGAATACATGAAACGATTCAAAACTATTCAATAGAGAGGATAGTGTGGATGTAGTGACTAGCTAGTATCTTCAGAAAATGTCAATAATCATTTTATATATACTTTGCTTATTGATATTTGTTAACTTTAATGTTACTATTAATGCCTTTGAACTTGAGAAAAAAAAATTAGATTATGCATTGGATATATATAAATAAATATATAAAATAAATCTTATATAAATTATGTTTATTATAAAATGATGTGAAATGTGGAACAATACGGTAAACTTTTATGGATCATTTACACCCATTTATTTTCCTTGTGGAAACTAATGATATGATCTGTTGGGATGTACTGAGCGGATTTAACTGATCATATATTCATCACTAAGATGCTTGATCATGCATAAAAGCTTTGTCTTCATTGTTTAGATCTTTTTTTATCATTTCTCCCTTTTTCTCGCTTTCAGAATATTATTCGTAACTGATCCCTTTGAGTCTGAAGCCAAACATTGATTTATTATATATAAATCAAAAGATAAAAAAAAGTCTTAGGAAGCATAATATTATACTTGTCCCAAGTACCTTTACGGGTTTGAGTATTATACACTGTCTTTCAAGAACTTGGACCTTTTTTTTTGACCTGGTAATTATAAACCTCAAAAACAAGTATAATGATACATACCAACTTAGAAAAAAAAAGCATTATCATGCACCTAGTATAAAATGCCGTGGATCATCGGAAAAACAACCTTCCGACAAACTGTAATACATTAACTCGGCTTGGACTCAATCATGTATTACCCCTTGGTCCGTCAAAGTAACATTTGAATGTTCACAAAAAAGTTCCTTTTAACGAAAGAGTATTCGAGATTTTACAATGAAAAAGAATAAGTTCAAAGTTTTAAAATATAGAATAGACTTCTTTCTATTGTTTGAGCTTTTAACAAGAGATTGTTACTTATTAAAATACCAAGATAAATTATAAATAGAATATAAACTTTAAATAAAAACTCGGGTAGTATACTGCCCGAAAACGGACGAAGTGATAAAACGCACGGTTTTGATACATAATTATATTCAGCTGAGTGATATCTGATATTCAATATTTGCACAGAACAATGCTTAATACAAATATTCGA
Source organism: Backusella macrospora (assembly GCA_024139275.1). Lineage (NCBI taxonomy): Eukaryota > Fungi > Mucoromycota > Mucoromycetes > Mucorales > Backusellaceae > Backusella > Backusella macrospora. The sequence continues at coordinate 15,132 of VCJA01003328.1, forward strand.
TCATTATGAATAGTATAGCGGCTGTCCTCTTTAAATAGAGAAAAATTGATCATTCGATTTTGTCCTGTCATATTATTTATAGGACATTTACCAAAATGAATCACAAGTTTTCGAAAAAAAATTAAAAAAAAGTATAAATCCCTTTATTATTCGTATTTTTTTTTTTAGAATTAGTAGTACACAGCCTATTTTTTGAGACTCAAAGGTCTGTGTGAGGTTGTGGTTTCATGTCTTGAATTTGCTTTATGAGTCTATCAAACTCTCGCATTGTCTGGTTCAGTTTCTGACATCGTTGCTCAATCAATTGAAGATCCTGCTTAGCTAATAGAAGCGATTCAATGCTGTGGTTGTGGTTTTGGTGTTCCACAGACTCTCGAGTCTGCTGAATTCTATTCTGGAGTAGTTGACTCAATGCTATTATAACCATCTCGCACTTTTTAAAGTAACTAATTTGCTGTCCAGAATTCTGCTGAGAAGTTTGAGGCGTTTTCTTATGACGCTGTTCCTGTTGAAGGTGGTTTTTACTCTGTGAAGAAGCGTCATTGTTGATGACCATTGTATAGGAGTTCAAGTGTATTAAAATGATAATAAATAACTAAATTAAAATGATGAAAATCTTTTTCAAAAAGGAACAATATCATTTTCTACTTTTATATTACATTCTATCTCTAACAGGTCTTTGTCTAATTTATATTTAAGTCTAGAAATTAGAAATAATCAGCTATGGACATTTATATACTTCATTATGTTAATAACTATGGAGGGTTTTTGTTGATGTAAGCTCTTTTTACTAATATATACCAAGATTGTTACGAATTGAATAGTCGCTTGATTATATCATTTAAGATAAAATTCGATTTATATATTATCTTTTAAGCGTCTAAAAACGTTTAACTTTTCACACGACTAAATTGCTACTTTAACGTATGATTTATTTGTTTTCATTCACAAAAAGATTAAAGAAAAGAAGGAAAAAGAACCATTTTGAAATGTCATGTGCAATCACTGGTCCCGTGCTTTACAATAACCGACTCATGTCTATTGTTTACAAAAATGACAACAACGCATGATGTTAAGACCACCAGGGTCTATCTAACATTTCTTTGCGACATAGAATAAAGAAAATTAATGAAACGTTAGCATATATGTTATGTTTTACGCGAAAAAAAAAAAGGAAAACTAATAGACCAAGATATTAGTCTACAATGCATTATTCTATATTTGAAGATTATAACAAAACTCTTGCTCGACTTATGTATGTCTCAAGTTATGTATGTCTCATTCAAAATAAAGAGGACAGGAACCTGCTTCATTTTACTGCAATAGTTATACAAATAATTAATAAACAAGTCTAATGAATATTTAAGCTTTTTTGTAGTGTATACATTGTCTAAATTTACTGAATGATATAAGTTGTTTTTTTATATTATTTTAAAAAAATCTATAAAATAATAGAATACATTTAGCGCAAAAATTAAACAAAAATAATAGCACGTTCATGTTATATTAAATTCAACGAAAGACATTGACATTATCTTGCATATAATTAAACACACATAAATATAAACCCAACTACCGTCGATATATTTTAATGTGTTGCTAAAGCTATGATTATTGTAGCCAAATGATTTAAAATTTAATAGCTATGAGATAAACATTTTAATAAATGTCAAAAATAGACAGACAATAGGATAATATCTACAATACACAGAAGCGTAGATTTATTAAAATACTCGATATTTTTGTAGAAGAAAATATATATACTGTCTTGGAGCTATGTTAAAAATCGACAGGAAACTATGTTTTTTAAGTTAAATAATAACGATAAAAACATTGATCTAGAATATTCGCCTGTTTTCAATAATTCCAGAAAAAGAAATCCATGTGGATCATTCAACAATGGGCAATCAAGTGAACATGCAATTTAACTACCAACTGCGAATTTCTAGAACGCTTTATCATTTATTTATCTACCTGTCTGTTTATTAGTAACTTTAATTCTTAATTCATGAATTACCTTCTGTTATGTTCATAAAACATAGTGGACTTATATAAAGCATAAAAAAAACGGGAGTATCATATTTTTTTTATTGTTTTCTACATATACCTATTTACGCTGTATGTTTATGATGTTCTATAACAATGAGTATATCATAAATATATCATCAGTCCATCTCCTTTGCAACAAAATTTTCTATAACAGAAAGAAAAAAAAAAAGTACATGAAAAAGGAGGATGGGAAGAAGTGGAATAGTTAGATATTCATATGTAAAACAAGAAAAACGATACAAATCAATGATGTACACAAATAAATATAACCGGTGTTATCTAGGGATATAATAGCAGATAGGTCAATCTTGTTTCTTGGACTAATAATTACTAATCTTTCTACCTTGAAATTATTATAAAGTCAATATATAGCTATTTACTATGGAGAAACGCATGCACTAGATGACCGATGAAAGTCTTTTGGTTTTAATGAAAATCGTGCCGATAAAAACGTTCCTACTCAATTAAAGAATTCTGGAAATATGATGCTAGGAGGCTTTATGAATACGTGATTTTATTTATGAGCTATTTAAAGAATAAACAGTTACTTATATATACAAAAAAAGAAATTTTTTAAAAAAAAAGTGTATATATTAAGACAACTATCAGACATCACTGAATCCAGATACATTAGGTTAATATTCAGTACCATTATGGATACTTAGGCGTAATTTCAATACATATGTGCTCCTGTAATATCCAAACCATGATATAGTTTGGATTTAAGAAGACTCTATAAATGACTGGAATTACTAGTATAGTAGAAGAATCCAGGCCTTTTCAAACACTTAAATTATAAGGCCTCTTTGGGTTTTATATATCGCATCAACAAATAATTATATGAATTTTATTATGAATTTTAAACATTAAAACATATCGAAGGTAATTAAAATGGCGTTTAGCTCAAAGGGATATTTGTATCTCATTTTTAATATTAAAACTGTATCAAATAGAAAAGGAATGCACTAGAATAGAAAGATAGTGTTGTATTTATTGAGCTACCTTTCAAATATGTCTCTCTCTATACTATTTTTTTTTCCACGGTTGTATATCTTTCTGAATTTTATATTGAAGCAGTGCCCTCTTTTGTTTTGTAACACGTGAGATCTGGCAACCTCCAGCCACTATAAACTTGGCCTTAAAAGTAAATTAAGCCTACCACCTGATGAGTTTCTTCTTGTCAAACGCAGCAATATAAATATTATCCAGAATTACTATTATTTACTCTTTCTTTATCTCTCGTTTTAATCTATTTAAACTCTTGACTTCAGCATTAAAAATGCCTTCTCAAACATCAAGTCTTGACCTTTTACTCTCATTTAGTAGCTTACACAAATTCCCTTTTCACAGTCTAGTATCTATATTCAATCCATCACTCATAAAACCAGTAATAAAACCATCAAAACCTAGTACCAAACCATTTTTGATCTCACCTGCACATACTACCACTCAACTTCTTGTACAAAATACACAACCAATCTCCATTAGCATCTCTCCTTCTCAAGATACTCACAATACATCGACATCCCCCCGACTAACATTAGAAACTCGCCTTCAATTACTAAAAGTCAGATTAATTGATGATTCAAAACGAGATCCGCCAGCAGCAGTTCAGCAAAAACCTGCCTGGACTGAATCTCATGCTTATGTTAGAGGAGTATGTACAAATAGCAGTCATCTTCGATTACTGGCCACTGAATCGAGTATGATTCGTGCCAACAAAATCACAAGATCTTTAAGGACAAGGCGTTCTCATTCAGCTAAACGTAAAGATGAATTTGTTTGGGGACGTTCTAGTCCTTTAAGGCACTCTCAAGTACTGCAATGAAACTGAAAACACCAAAAATAAAAAAAAATGAAACAATTTCTATATTTATATATTTCCCGTATTCTTATTTGCGCGTTTTTTTTTCTTTTTCTTTTTCTTTTTCTTTTACTTATTTTTGTTGTTGTTATTGTTATTATTATTATCGCCATTCATCGTAATATTAACCTAAGAAATCCTTTGAAACAAAGTCTTTTTTTTTTATTGTTATTTTAATGGGGGGAAATCAAGTATATGAAATTCAGGTTATGAAACAAGGGGCATTTTATATATATATAAAGCTTGATTATGTATGCGCAACATCGACTAGATACGAACCTCAAGTAATATGATATTCTAAGAAGCACAAAAAAGAAAAGAGAAATAATTTGACAGGAAACAGAGTACAACTGATCTAAAATAATATACCAGATGACCTCAATCAATATTACGCATAAAGACTATTACTTCTGAACTTAAAAAATGATGAGTATCTAAAATATAATAGGTTCGTTCACTGAGCCTGAGGATTTTATGTGAGCTATAAACAAAACAAAAAAAAAAAGTCAAATATGTAACACAGTCATTATTTAAAACAAAATATGTTTATGACCAAAAAAGCTATCTTACCTTACGCTTAGACAATCAGCTTGTTCTTTTTGAACTGGAAAAAGATTTTCAATGGATCCGATCCGATGTTTTATTTTTTCCCTCTTACATCTCTTTTCCATTTCTTTACGGATAAAAATAGACTATGTCACGCACGATTATAATTGATAATGAATAATAAATAAAATAAAAAAAATAGTTTATTTAGTAAACTAAATAAAGTGCTATTAGATTGTTATCAAATAAATTAAAATAAAGATCAGTGTTTATCATTCTATTGGACACCAATGTGCTATGCTTTTTATTAAACTTTTATTAATCCAGATTATTAACTCATTTCTTTTATATAACTAAACTACTTGATACATGTTTAATTATATAATTGATATTTATTCTATATTAGTATTATTTTAAAATCAATGAAAAGAAAACGTAATATCTTCATTACGTATAGAGACAACACAGCGAAGGAGTTTTTTTTTTCAGATATTTTCAAATTCAATAGGGTTTGATAAAGTCATTATATTGACTCCTTATATAAAACATACATTGTACTATCAAGGAATAATAAAAAGTGATACTAGAAAAACCCTTGTTGATTTACACTATGTAAATCTAAATGTCGTGTATGTAATTAAAAGCTCTTATTATTTTATATTTGACCCTTGAATTTTAAACTTTAGAGCTTCGAAACCTATAAATACGCATCACTCACTGCCTACACCTTGTATTATTGATTTACACACCCTATTGAAATCAAATGATAACAACCGACTGCATTTCCCTTACTAAAAATAAAGATAGAGAGAAAGAGATCAGGTACAGAATTTTAACATGTGAAATTAGATGCAGTATTTTTTTATTGGATTTAATACGTTTATATTTTATGATGTATAATTTAAGCCTGAAATATTTATTTATAACTATAAGATAATGTGTTGCATACTCATTCTTCAAATATTTAAATTATTGGTTTCTTTCGATTCAAGTAGATATTGTCTTATTTTTCTATTTTATACACTGCTGTGTTTAATTTTCAGATAATAATAAATAAAGATTACCATTATAACTTATCTATTTATTTATTTACTTTTTTACTTGTTTTTCCTTATGTATATTAACATCATAATAAAATATGATCCAATATAAAAAAAAATAAAGATAGAGGAAGAGGGTGGACTTGGAAAGACAGTTGAATAAAATCTGCTCTTGTTTGAATTTTTCTCGACGGAAAATCACTGATCTATAGTGTTGTATTGGTGATTATTCTAAATGTATGTTAAAAAGTAAGATGAAAAATACCACATGTGCCTTATTGTACAATTATATCGATCTATTTGATCAAGTGAAGAACACATAATAGTCAGGTGGCCATGTTAACCTGGTGCTTACACTGATTAATACATGAAACTGCAACTATATAGACAACCGCCATTTAACTTAATTGTATAAATTTGCTATCGATAAATGTTGTGTCACCTAGCTAACTTTAATAACACTAGATAAGTATTTTATCCAAAGAGTTATATCCTTAGTTGTTTCCAAAAAATAACCTCATACTTTAAATCTTCGACTATCTTAAAAACACACACAAAATTTCACATTAGTACTAGTTTTAGGTACCCATTCGATATGCATGCCTTTATTAGATGATAACTTTAAGCGTACATCTGCGTACATCTGCTTTTTAAAAATACATTTTTTCTGAATCTATTATTCCATTATAAAATATAAGTGTTAAAACAAATAGAACAAAAGAAAGTCATGTTACACTGTCAATATATTTTCTCAGATAATACAAAGTTAACTTTTACACATATATCTTGTTTCAAGTACTAGGAGAATTATCTCCACACAAAGTAGTATTTCGCACTTCATTGATGACTAATTAATTATATATATAACAAAGCAACCCTCTCTTTCTTATGATTTTTACAAAAAGTAAAACACGGTAAACATAACATTGTGCCATTTAGTCATTAAAGATGTTACTGTATTACAGGCTTTTAGGCACATTCCTCGCACAAAACTTCACGTATTTTTCTTGATGCACGATGCTTGTTCTATATCATAAAATCTATAATGATTTAATCAAGCCACTAGGTTATATAACTCAGGATTTTTTTTATTTTTTGAATAATACATTTCTTGATAGAGAGTTTCTTTTTCTGTTGATTTGAACTTCTCTGCTTTAAATATCTTTCAGTGTGACTTCTTTAACTCAAATCTCTTTTTAGCAGTGAAGTAGAATAGAGGAATATTAAAATATGCTGAGTGATTACCTCTATTTTTGTTATGACTATAGAAATTTAATTAAATTCTACATTCCCAACAAAAAGATTAAAGAAAGAAAATGTTTATAAACAGTTTATTAAAGCAGAAAAACATCTTGTTTTGTTATTTCTTTTCATTCATTTTTTTTTCTTGATAAAAAAGAAAAAAGAAAAAGGAATCAGTATTTATAACGTCTGGCTTTTTAAAATCATATATCTATAAAATACAGTCATGACTTCTACTACCAAGCTTCCCCCGTCAAAGTTTTCGCGTCCGATGATCAAGGCGTTTATTGCAGCACTGGTTCTCATATTTTTAATGTACATTGTCTCTGATCAACAGATCCTCCGAAGAATTGAAAAGCTTGAGAAATTAACCAGAGAAGAGAAGCTACCTTCAGTTCCCAAAAGAAACGGTTTCGCTATCAAGGATAATGATAAGTTCATGCATCCTTTTGAGAACAGAGACTTTAAATTCAAAAATTTTCTACATCTAATCAGTCAATACGTTCGATTGCTCAAGATCAATTGTGTATGCAACAAAGCCATTATTGGTGATATTTATACTGATGGATACAAGATTGGATGCTTGGATTTGTATGAACAAAAGACTGAGGAAAATTGTTTGGTGTACTCACTTGGATCAAATGGTAACTACTTCTACGAGACAGAGATATACAATAGGTTTGGATGTGAAATTGTTACCATTGATCAAAATTCCTATGAACTTCCTGAATATGTCAAGTTTCAACAAGCAAAAATTGGTTCATGCCCCGAATGTAAATCTATCAACCACATTTTGTCAATGAACAACCATTTAAATAGAACCATCACTGCTTTCAAGATCGATATTGAAGGTGCAGAATGGGATAACTTGGATGAAATCTTTAACCCCAGGTTTAAGCAGATTCAGATGGAAATTCACAAGCCAGATTTCGAGAGAATGAAGAAATTGGAGAAGTTTGCTGATAAATGGTGCCTTGTTGATGTAACTCCTAATATTCTATCCACAGATTGCTTAGAATTAGTTTTTGTCAATAAGAATTATTTAGAAGTATAATAATTTCATAATTTTGTGATGATCATAGTGTTGTCATATTTTATCATTGTAATTAATACATAATAAGAATAAACAAGTATAAAAAAAGAAAAAGTTTAAGGTGCTGAGTTTAAAACGAAGCTAAGAATTGGTTTTTTTATGCATAACAGGAACCCCCTTGCAGGTACGCAACACTTTCTAAAAAAAACGTAAGATTGGCTTGACTTTACAAAGTTTTATTTTTTAGACGACACATTTTTACTCAATATTTTAATGTAGTTCACATTATAAAGTGTTGTGAATGTGTTAAACCTACTATTCACTGTCATTTATTTTGGCATAATTGTTTTTTAAATGTACTAATGCTTTTTTCTTGCTTTTTTCTTGCTTCTATTGTATAAGTCAAGAAACGAAAGGGAGGGTTATTATATTCCAGTTAAAAATTATAGTACTCCTTTGGGTCATACTCGCGATTGTAATCAACTTCTTTTTTTTCCCCTTCATATTTCATTTCCAAATAGATATTTATAATTTAGCTATGAGAAATAATAAAAACATGCTTCTTGTACTACGTAGCCATGTTCACTTTGCTTATAAAATGTAATAAAATATACTTATAAAGTAATTATCATTTTACATTAACCGAAAGTATGATGCACAGTGACTTGCTTATATAGCTGTAGAAAAAGAGGATAATTTATTGCTAAGTCAGTGATCACTAAATCATATCACTTTTTTTAGAAGCCACATTAAAAAAAAATGGATCATATATATTTTATTACTTTTTTATTTTGATGTTGAATGAATTATAAGACACAGTGGATATATGAAACTTGTAGAATTTTTGAATAATTCAGGAGGGAGGGGAAATGAGGTGATGTTATATGTGAATGAGTGAGTGAAAAAGGATATTAAAAATCAGTGTCTAAAGAAAAGCTACGATCTTCCTTGTTGTTCATAACACCGGCGCGCTGGTAATCAGAAACACGCTTCTCAAAGAAGTTTGTCTTACCCTGAAGGGAGATAAGTTCCATAAAATCAAATGGATTAGTAACATTATAATGCTTGGAAAACCCAAGAGAGACCAAGAGACGATCAGCAACGAATTCGACATACTGACACATCAGCTTGTCGTTCATGCCGATCAAACGGACAGGGAGAGAATCATTAAAATATGACTCTTCAATTTCAACAGCTTCAGTAATGATCTGAAGAACAGTATCGTGAGAGGGTTGATCAAGAAGATGGTGGAACAAGAGACAGCCAAAATCAGCATGAAGACCTTCATCACGAGTTATGAATTCGTTGGATAAAGTCAGACCAGGCATCAAACCACGCTTCTTCAACCAAAAGATGGAAGCAAAAGAACCAGAGAAAAATATACCTTCAATGGCAGCAAAAGCAACAATACGAACACCAAAAGGTTGGTTTGATTCATTCGAGATCCATTTGAAAGCCCAACCGGCCTTCTCCTTGATAACAGGAATAGTCTCAATGGCATTAAAAAGGTACTCCTTCTCGACGGGATCCTTGATATAGGTATCGATCAAGAGAGAGTACATCTCAGAGTGAATGTTTTCAATCATTATTTGGAAACCATAGAAACATTTGGCCTCTCCAATTTTGACTTCATCACAGAAGTTCTTTACCAAGTTTTCATTTACAATACCATCTGATGTAGCGAAAAAGGCCAATACTCTGGAGATGAAGAATCTCTCGTTATCGTTCAGCTTTTCTTCCCAGTCATTTAAATCCTTTGAAAGATCGACTTCTTCTGCGGTCCAAAAAGAAGCTTCTGCCTTTTTATAAAATTCCCAGATCTATTTTTTTTATTTTATTTATAAAATACATTATTAATATATACACCATCTTTCCCTTTTTGATATGAAAGATTAAATCTCACACACCCATAAACACAAATAGAAAAGAGAAACTCATATCCAGTTTACTTACTTCATGATATTTGATAGGAAAAAGACAAAAACGTCTATTATTCTCCTTCAAAATAGGTTCTTCTTCAGGAGCAAGACCAACAGAGTTTTCAGCCAAACGAGTCAAAATAGCACTTCTCAAGTTCTTGGTGGCGAGTTCAGATTGGTTATCGAATACAGTCATGTTTTTTTTTGCTAAGAGAAATAAAAGAAAAGAAGAAATGTATTGTATTATTATGAAAAAAAAAGTGTAGCTTAAGAAACGGCTCTCTTTATATAAAATAGATAACTCGCTTACAATCCCAGTTCCATATTAATCAATGGTACCATACCATAAACGCGTCAAATATCTTGCGATACGTGTTTTTTTTTGAGTTTGTTATCTTTAACGCCACTCGTGGAATTTGAAAATAAAGAAAAAAAGGTTTTACAATGATAGTGGAGTTTCTTTTTTTTACTTGTGGTTGTCATGGTAACAATAATATCAGAAACTTAATCGATAAAAAAAGAAAAAAAAGCTTATGATCGAATCTCGGTTAAAATACTTGTTCTAAAGGATATGTTAAACGGCACTAATGTTAACCTTTTTTTTTTGTGTGTGTATCTTATTTTTTATGGATCTTTCTCGGTTTCATATATATTATTAAAGTACAATAGCAAACTTAGTTAATTTATTCGCGCTTAATCTGATAACGGAAAAGAAAATACCATTTACGCGGGCACTCTCTTCCTTTGTCTTTTTCTATTTGAACTTCGCCATTAATTACTAATACTACATTAATTTGCTACTAAATAAATATATAACATATATGTATTTCTGTATTAGTTGATTTTTCAAGTATTTTACGTTGCTATCAAGAAGAAAAAGTTGATTTTCAAACTGTACTGCAGCATTGTTTTTTCTTCTTCTTTTAATAATTGTAAATTTACACATATGTATTTAATATAAGAGAAAAATAAAAGTAAAAAGCTTACAGAAATTTAAGATCTATCAACAATGACAATGAATGATGAATAAATATCAAGAAGAAGAGGAGAAAAAAAAGAAAGAAAGATATGAACAGATGTACAATATAGATATATAAATAAAAATATTAATTCCCAGATGTCAGCATCAAGAGTAAAACTACGATCATCTTTGCTGTTTATAATACCAACGCATTGGTGATCCGATATACGTTTCTCAAAGAAACCAGTCTTTCCCTGGAGCGAGATCAAATCCATAAAGTCGGACGGATTAGATACGTCGTAGTGTTTAGGGAAATCCAAACTGACCGTTAGACGATCGGCGACAAATTCTACATATTGACACATCAAATGTTTGTTCATATCAATCAACTTTACGTCAAGAGCTACCCTAGAGATATCTTGTTCGATGGAGACAGCGTCGGACAGGATGACCAACACGGTCTCATGAGGGGGTTGGTTAATCATATGGTGGAACAGAAGACAACCGAAATCAGCATGGAGACCTTTATCACGAGTGATGAATTCGTTGGATAAAATCAAACCAGGAATCAAGTCACGCTTCTTCAACCAAAAGATGGAAGCAGTTAAAATCTTCCTTTTCAAAATCAGAGATATAATTGAAAAGAGAGATCATTTATTTGCTTTTTAGCTTTTATTTTATTTCATTTTGACAATTGGATTCGATGTTACTATTTTTAATAAATTTGGAAGCGGCTGGTGGTTCAATTCATGCCTTTCTGTCTAATATTAGTTCTATTTATGGACAAGAAAGATCGAAAGAGAAGTAAAAACTACTCATGGTTTCGCTGGATTTACATTGACAGATAGCTAACCGGTATTGAGATAAGTAGTATAGAAAATATATGGTTACTATGATATTTAAGGGAAAGTAGGACGTAATCATTGCCCTTATATCAGATATAATCATGTAATTATGACTAAGAATCCGCTCAAACTTCAGAACTAGAGAATACACTAAACCCCAACATTAGAGTCAGAAAAAGAACTATCACTTTTTAACCAATTCTGATAGCTAATCTGCTTCTCCGCCTTTTTTTCTCTAGAATCTTAAAGTAAAGCTTCGATCCTAACATCCGAATTCAAAAGTGGATTTCTTCCCCCTATCATCATAATGTAAGAACGAATCTACTATTCCATGACTATTCGAATGCTCTTTTCTCTCATTCTCATCTTTGTGAAGTTGAAGATGATTTTTATCATCATCATGAAAATCACTATTTTTGATCATCGCGTTGAAAATCCTCCTTTTCCTTCCTATAATGAAAGTCATCGTCATTATAGCAATGGCGAGTATTATCATAATAGACAAAGTGATGATGATTTGGACTGAGCTTGAAATGGTAAATTTCGCGATGATGATGATGATGATAACGATGATGACGACGACGATACTACTACTACTACTACTAGTGAGAGAAAGCAGCATGGCCATGGTGATGATGACTAAGGAAAGTACAAGAAACGTTATAAAACTGGCAAAGATGATTATGGCAAAACCAAGCACTTTGTATAAACTTCATGCACAATCCATTTAATGAAGGCAAAGCTTTTGTGGCTCCCGCAATAAAATTCATACTATGAGTCGTTCATTTTTAGTAGTTGCAATCACTACAGGCTCAAATGTTTTTACCGATATAGTACCAAGAACGTTTGGTGTTGTTGCTACTGTTTTTTTTAGCCGTATTGTCGTATTAGTGGTGTATATATCCACTTTAGATCCAGTAATCGTATATAGAAAAAATAGAATAGACACAAATATGAATTCAGTTTTCTTCAAATAAAAAATGTAGTAACAGAAAGAGAACCCTCAATGCCCACAGTTTGAAAACCTAATACAAAAGAGAAGTGCTATACTTGTGACTGTATTTGTCGAAAAATTTTAAACTTTTTTTTTTCTTTTTCTTTTTTTTTTTTACCAACTTTGATCGCCTCACTTTTCTCTCTCAAGATCAAATGTCAAGTTACGAAAATAAAGCTTCCAACCGAAAGGGCAACAATTCCAAGAAAGGTCAAGCACATCAAAACTCAACCGGTTGGAAACCCAACAAGAATTCCAGAAAGACTCGTGAGATCAATGCATTGCCAGTCTATGGTCTTTGTCAGCGTTGTACCGACGTTATTATGTGGCGTAAGAAATATAGAAAATATAAGCCTTTGACAACCGTAAAAAAATGGTAAGGATGATACTAGACAATATAGATCCCGGTTTTCCCTCCTTTTTTTCTTGTTTATTTTTACTTACCACATAATTGCATAGTACATGCTGTGAAGAAAAGGCCATCAAAGAGGCCTATCATGTCCTTTGTGATAATTGTGCAAGATCAAAAAAAGTATGTGCAAAGTGTCTTGAATCCAAAGAAATCCTTGTCACCAAGGATGAAATCAAGACAAATGCTGATGAACTTCGAGAGGGACAAGAATTAGAGCGTATGTTGAATAGAATGTCACTTCGTCAAAGAAGAAGCTATTTACGTAAATTGGAAAGAGGAGACGATGTATCCAATATCAAAGAATCTAACTTTGATGACAGTGATTTCGATTTTGAAGATAGTGATTTGGATGAAGATGATTTAGAAGATGTTGAAGAAGATGTCGAAGAAGAAGATGTTGAAGAGGAAGAAGACGATGAGGAAGAGGATAAGGAAGAGATAGAAAAGAAAGAAGATGAAAAGAAGAAAAAGGATGATCAATAAATTTGTAAATAAAACAAGCAAGTTCTTGTTTGAATACCATTCTATTTTCTATATACATATATATATATATTTTTTGTATTTTATTAATAAAAGAGAGAAAGTGTATTTTTGTTTTTGCTTTTGCTTTTACTTTTGCTTTTACTTTTACTTTTACTTTTACTTTTGCTTCTGTTTTTTTATTTTATTATTTTTAAAAGAAAAGTTTAAAAGGATAACTGCCATTCTTAATATTAAAGAGAGCGAGTAAACAACTAAAAACAAAAAGGACAACTGCAATCCAAATGTATGTTCCAGTGCGTTGACGCATCTGATCATTAAATTTTGGTACGGAGACAACCAATGCACCAATTGAAAAAGCAAGAGAGCCATCTATTATAGAGTTGATGTTAATTAAAATGATGATAATAACAATGATAGCAAAGACTACATACAAATACCAGCGACAATCTGTGATTCTACACCATATTGTTGTTGGAATCTACAATATTTATGTGATTAATAAACAATCATATCATCCCACATCTTTTTTTCTTGTTATAGCACTTTACCCTGAAGCAATATAATTGATTTGACCATTAGGACCGGGCATAAGGAAAGGAGGAGTACGGATACGATTCCACATGTAACCCGAAGTCATTGTCAAGATAAACACGATTGAAATCAAAGCCCAAGTATTCCTATGACAAAGGATGAATCCAAAGTTACGATACAAAAGTTTAAGAATGGCAGCTGCACCAACTGCCAAAAACATTTTTCCACCGAGTACAGCATAATTGATAGGTCGAACAACATTCACCTTGAGTCCACTTTCTTTACTTAAAAACTCCGCAAATGCATCAGCAGAAAAACCACTGCAAATCATAATTATAAAAAAGACTGTAAGTAATGATACTTGCAACAACACTATTTTGTACTCGTTTTATAGAACTTACGCTCTAGCCAGTTCGTATTTAACATATCCTTTGCTCTGACCTGCTTCTTGAGGAGGGAAGTAAAATACGTTGGGTGCTGACACTAATCCAAGCTAATGAAAAAAAATGTCGACTTAGTTTCCATATTAATGTCTTTATATGTATATATATATTACTTTTTGGTAAATAGTTTGTCCATCTTTAAAATCCAATCGGCCAAAGAAAAGATCATTATGAGCTTTATTCTTTTGGAATCCGGAGGCAACTAAACTATATTCAGGATCGAATTCACTAGAAAAAAAAAACAGTATAAAATGGTTTAATAATAATAAAAATACGCGTAAATCATCACTAGAATTACCGGCAAGGAACACAGTTAAACTGTGCATCAGTAGCAGTTAATAATATAACCATGCCATAATTACGTTTTCCTTCAGTAAATCTATCGTAACTGTTTGAATTGAGATTGATAAGACCATTATTTTGACTGGCGAGTGAAATAAGTTTATCTTTTTTGGGATCGCTTTGTGCTAAAGCAAACCCAAGAAATATAAATTGGATAAAAGCTAATAGAAGCTTCATTTCTCGTTTTGTTGTAAGAAAAAAAAAAAAAAAAAAAAAAAAAAAAAAAAAAAA
>VCJA01003339.1:13322-27186 GCA_024139275.1 Backusella macrospora
GTCAACAACGTTTTCAGTCAACAGTTGCACCTACTGTGAAATCAACCAAATGGCGCACTATCAAGAATATTGTAAAGTATGGCACTTTAGGTGCAATAGGATATACAGGATATGGTAAATAAATCCATATATTTCTTGCATGAGTTATTTCTATACTAATATCTCTTTTTTTTTTTAAGATATGTATATTCATCTTCATCCCACCGTTCAAAAACCAATGGATCCAAATAAAAAAACGGTTATCGTACTCGGTTCAGGATGGGCATCTACTTCTTTGTTGAAGTCGATTGATACAGATATATACAATGTGATGGTGGTATCTCCAAGAAATTATTTTTTATTTACGCCTCTTTTACCTAGTTGTACGGTAGGTACCATTGATATCCGATCTCTGGTTGAGCCTATACGTTTTATCACTCGCCATAAATCATCTGATGTAAAGGTATATGAGGCTGAATGTATTGATGTTGATGTGAAAAATAAATTCATTACTATCGTTGGTAAATACTGAGAATATAAAGATAATTTGATAAGCTCTAATTTCTCTATATTTCAAAAATAGACAACTCGGAGTTAAAAGGTGAACAAGCGACCAGTACATTGTCCTATGATTATTTAATTGTAGGTGTCGGTGCCCAGAGTCAAACATTCGGTATTAAGGGTGTAGAGGAATATGGATGTTTTTTGAAGGAAGTATGGGATGCTCAAAAAATTCGTACAAAATTGATGGACTGTATTGAAACAGCTGCATTTCCTGGTCAATCACAAGAGGAAATAGAAAGACTTCTCCATATGGTCGTAGTAGGTGGTGGACCAACAGGTATTGAGTATGCTGCAGAGCTTCATGATTTCTTGGTAGATGATTTAACAAGTTGGTACCCTGGTATGAATTTTAAATGAAGACGTCCTCCCTTTCTTCTTCTTTTTATTTTTATTTTTTATAAAAGCCTGACTGTCGAATTAATCTTAATAATGTTTTTAGAATTAGCAGGAAATATAAAGATTACCTTGGTGGAAGCCATGCCCAATGTTTTACCTGCTTTTTCAAAACAGCTAATTGACTATACTGAGTCTACATTTAAAGAACAAAACATTTCTATTCATACCAAGACAATGGTAAAGGAAGTACTAGAAAAAGAAATAATTGTTCAAGGACCTAATGGTGAAAAAGATACAATACCTTATGGTCTACTGGTTTGGGCAACGGGTAACACATCTGTGCCTTTAGTTAAAAAGTTAATGATCAAACTATCAGAGACACAAAACGTACGGCGTGGATTAGCGGTGGATGATTGGCTTAAAATGGCTGGTACAAACGACATTTTTGCACTTGGTGATGCAACCGCTACTAAATACGCTCCTACAGCTCAGGTAGCTGCACAACAAGGAAAATATGTTGCACGTGTATTGAAACAGCTACACATTGTTGAAGTATTAAGCGAAGAAGTTGAAAACACTAAAAATCCTGAAGATAGAGAAAAGAAATTGCGTAAATTGAAAAAGGCAGCTGATATCAAACCTTTCCATTATTCACATCAAGGCTCGCTTTGTTATATTGGCTCTGATAAGGCTATTGCAGATCTACCTTTTGGTCCAGGAAACCTTTCCTCGGGTGGTGTTGCCACATATGCATTCTGGCGCTCTGCTTATATTTCCAATCTCTTTTCTACGCGTAATAAATGGTTGGTTATTACAGACTGGATGAAGAAAACATTTTTAGGTCGTGATATTTCGCGTGAATAACAATCTACCAACAATAACAGGGATAATGAAAAAATTATATTTATTATTATTTATAGTATAAAAAATAAACTTACATTTTAAACCTTGTAAGGAAAAAAAATAGTGATTTGGGACAGATCAATTTTAATAAGCATTCTGACTTTGAAGAGTAGAAATAAATGTCAAAAAAAAAAAACAAGATTTCCAAGTGTAAATCCAATCATTATCGATGACATAGGATTCCATATAATAAATATTGTCTAAAATTTGTTTCCTTTTGATGATTTATTGAAAAAATTGTTCCACCTAAGCACTCTAGGAAATGTGGCAAGATTGTGGCAGGTTTTTTGCGGACTTTGAGACTATGGACCAATAGGCTTTCTCAATTTTGAAAAAACCTGCCAGAATCCTGTCGCATTTCCTAGAGTGAAGGTACTTCCTGCAGGACATACACCCGTCAGAAATTGATACACACTCATTAAGACTTTGTAAAATGGGTTTACATAACGATTCAGTTAAATCTCGTTTTCTCAGTTTAATAACTGTTCCTTTGAAAAATATTTTGTATTTAAGAAGATTTAAGATATGACAGGAAATAGTCCTTGATTATGAAATCTAAGGAAACAAGTCAATCAAACAGTTTGTCATTTTTGTAGCGCCTAAATCAACTATTACATTTTTAAGAAAAAAAGAAACAGGAGATCCTCAAAAAAGGCACTCGCTCTTTTTTTTAGCAACTTTGATGAATGTATTGAAATATGACCAGATGAAGACCGGTAATATGTTTTAGTTTATATAAATATATATATACTAAATAACTTTTCTTTTCGTAATAAAAAACATACATACTTGATTTCTAATTTGATTGAACAATTGACCTTTATACAGTCATTCCATTTTAAATCCAAACAACTCCAGAAGATAAATACGAACAAAATTTTGGAATTAAAATCAACGACAAAATCGTTTAGAACAGACATTTGAGCAAGTTATCTAAATGGACGATAAAATAGATTTGGTCGTTGAAACGTTTAGGTTTGGTGTATGGGAATCTGGTGGTTATATCATATATTTTATTTGATAGCACATGTCATGAAATGAACGAAATAATTAGAATAAACAATAGTAACTACGTTATGATTGCTATGATTGTTAATGAAAAGAATATTTCACTGATATGATATGATTATAGAAAAAGAAGAACAGCTATATATTTATATTTCGCATTTTGTATTCTAGTTTAATGCCTTTGATTTCCTTATTATTAGAACCAGAACCTATGATATAATAGTGGCATATAAGAACAGTAAGAACTGTAGATCACATACGTGCTGTATTTATCAAGTGTTGTCATAAGAGTACATCTATTAATAAACGAGAATAATTATGATAAGTGAATAAGTAATTGCTACTGATATATAACTTGTTCATCACTTAGATTATATATGTACTAAATCTCATGTAAATAGATTTGTCATTGAAGGTGCACTACTAGACGAAAATAAGTATAGAACCCTCTAAATATTATATAGAAATATATACCTAACATGGCGTAAAGTCACAATTGAAATTATGACACGAATACCAGAAAGTTCACAAATAATACTACGTATAAAGGCATGCCATAAGAAAAAAAAAAGAAGTAGAATACCATAACATCGAACAAGAACAAAAAAAAATATCAAAAGGGTTTTACTTAATCCAAGCAAAAGAAACAAATGAAATTTTGTGTAGTACATAATAGAAGTATCTGATATATATATTTGATGAGCTAGACGAATAAACTAAAAAATAAATAAATGGATAAGTTGAAGGTAATATAGCGGGCAAATGAGTTTGTAATTACCCGTAATAAAAGTCTTGGTCGATAGTGTCATTCATCCCACTCTCAACCTGTATATTAACCGAAAATTTTTGGGCAAGTCGTGAAACCATATTCACTTAAAATTTGAAAGCCAATTCGTGTATAATCCGAATAGAAATGAATCATGAACTAGAACACATGAGTCTCCTTTAATTTAATATGCGTAATAAAAGTCTTGGCAAAAGGACTCTTGATATTGCTATATATATACATATATCCAATTATCCTTTTATTTTACAGATTTAAATATTTGATTGATTTTGATAATGCACGAATTAGTTTTCAAATTTTGAGTGAATATGGTTTCACGACTTGTCCAAAAATTCTCGGCTAATGTGCAAATTGAGAGTGGAATGACTGTAAAGTATAAGATTGCTATATTAAGAAAATAAAATTTAGGAATAATTATGATTTTATTTCAAAAAAAAAAATTGAAGGAAACAATTTTTTTGTAGAAGGTAAAAGTGAATGTCTTTTTATTAGATAAACAATCTATTCCTTTTTATTACATAGTTATCGGTCTAATAATTTAAAACGATCTAAATCATTCTGAACAACGGCACACCAGAAATTGAACGGCGGAAATCGCTCCGCCGTTCTACTCAACGACCGCTATAGTCTAAATAAGACAAAAATCATCAAATGTTGACTTTTTTTTTCCGGTGTTTATTTTCGGGATTTGTTTGAATTTGCAGTGGATTGACTGTATTCCAGAATTAACTATCCAGGATATCTATGATACGTGACAGTTCTTGATATGTGTAACATTATATCATAATTGGTAAACCAAACATCTGACCTAGTTAATTTTACTTTTCTACATTTTCATCATTGAATTTAAAGAGTCCACTGCAAAATATTGATGCCATTGTTATAGTGGTATTTTTCTTTTATTGTTGATGCTCACTGAAGATGTTTACAGACCTCTTGGTAAAGACAGGCAAGCAGAAAGCTTCTCACTAAATTGAATAGTTCCATGCTTTTTTAGAACATTTTAAAAGATGAGACGCGTTTTCACATCCTGTTTTTCTTTTTTTTTCTTTCTATATCTGTAAAGATCTTTCTATTACTCTGAACCAGATAAAAATTATATCAGAATAGAGTGCTTGGCAAAAGCTAAAATGGATACAGATCTACAAAAATTTGAAGATACCTTCGTTCTATTGTGACACATAGTTAGTATACTATTTTTAAACGTAATAGCTTAATAGAGTAAACGTCATTCATTTTTTTTTGGTTTGTTTACTATCTTTTTATTTTTAAAAAGATAAAAATAAAGTAGTTCCTTTCTATCATATGCCACTTTGCCCAGGAAAAACGGAAGAGTATTAATATATGATAATTTATTTCTACAAAAATAAATACAAAATAAAACCAAAGCCACTTCGAGTGGATTTATCCTTTTTATGATTTTTACTAGAAGACAAGTGCACAAGCGTAGTGTGGCTTTTTTAGATTTTTTTGCGTAAGTGGCAAAAAGAAAAAAGAGAAGGAAAGGTGACAACAAAATGATTTCTATTCGTGCTCATGTGTGGTCTTGAAAAGTGCTATATACATATTTATATTTTTTTTGGGAGTTTGTTTTTATTCACCAAGCCCCAAAAAGTATGTAAAAACCTAAAATAGTACAAATGACGAAATGTTAATTTCAAAAAAGGGAGATACTATACATTTTTATTTTTTATTTTATTTTTTAAAAAAAATCTCTCCATCTTATGCATAATAAGATAGGCTTATTGTTCAGGGTGAGGAATGGATTATGTTACAAAATAAAGGGTGAACACTATTATATGTATATAAAATATATAGAAAAAAAGAAATAAACAGTAGAAAAATGTATAAATAAATGAAAAAAAAGTTCTAGATTCTGGATAAGCAAGCGTAGTCTGCGAAGAAATTTACAAGGTGGTCATCGTTCTGTGAGGATAACGTTGATTGGAGTTGTGTTTTGATAGAACTTTGACCTTGTTCCCAAGGAATAACCTTTAGATTGAGATGTTGGTTATTGTTTAGTAAAAATAACTTATTGAAGTAATTCAATACGTCAGACAAGTCTTTACTAGTACGGTTTAGCAAATCTGGTAAGACGTTCTGATCAAGCTCAGTCAATACCGCATCCAAATGCACGTTGATATAATTATCAAAGATATCTGATAAGTCTTTTGCCTTTTCTTGTAAACAGGCCGAGCTTAGTAGCAGCTCTTCCGTATCTGGCGATTTACAGTATGATAGCGTGGTGTTACGAACAAATGACTCCAAGGCCTGTCGACCTAATTTATCAGCCAATCTATCCCAAGCCACAGGTAAATTTCCCTCAGTATGTGCTTGTATGGCACCAAAAATTTGGGCTTGTAATAGTTCAAGGTCCATGACGTCCCAAGAAGAAATCCGCTTAAATGAATGTTGTCGTCTGAATTCGCTATTAGCTGAAGGCTGAGGGGAATCCTCTATTGTAACTTGGATATGTTTTTGAAATTCATTTGAAATGGTGCGATATGTATTGGTTAAAATGGAGTCGAGATGATCAAATTGTAAATGTGTAGAAATTAACTGTGCAAAACGTTCTACGGGTATATCATAATTTGTAGTCGGACATTGCGGCGACTCTTCTTCCTCCGTAATAAATAGTGGAAGTGCCCTTGCAACTATAAATAATGTAGATAAAATAAAATAAAATTTCATTCGTCCTTTTGTGATTATTTACAAAAGAAAAGGAGAATAATAAATAGAAAAAGTTTTGAAATAAATATTTGAAATATAATAAAATGAGAAGAGGAGGTAGCTATTTATATAGACTTTTATTGTCCGGACTTTAAACAAATAAAAAAAGCTTCCCTGTGCCTAAAATGGCAAGATTTATTGATCGTACAAAAAAGTTTAGAATTCTTTATTTTTAGATAGAGATCGTCGTCAACATATCCTTTTTCAATCAACAACAAAAAAATATATTGGCACTTAGTTGTCCTTTGTTTTTCGGCTTGAAGAGAAAAAATTAGTAAATAAGCAAAGGAAAAAAAAGCAGGAGAAAAAAGAGAATAATATTTTTACTGCTGTAGATAAGAATAAAAACATCTTGGCTAGCTGCGTGATCACTAAAAAAGAAAAAAAGAAGCAGAGCTGTATCCGGATACTTGTATTTTTTGGTCTGTTCCTAACGTCTGTTTCAAATACAAAGCGGCTTAGTTTTCAAAGTTTTTTTTTTTTGTTTGATGGTGATTGTTGAGGTTCTGGAATGTCTGACAATATCTATCAGGGACATATACATGAAGCGATGCTATAAGAAGGGGTGAAATCTTGTTATACTCGCTCCATATCATGTTGTTGCAGACGGGGTTATAGATAGGCCTTAACTTGTATGCATGATGCTATCTCAAATGATAGCACAAGTGAAATGAAATAGTGCCTAGATCATATTTCTTCTGCTCCTTAAAAAAGATATACACTTTGCATGCGTAGTAGTAATAGTAGAATATAGTTTTTTTTTTTTTTAAAAAAAAAAAGTAAGTCTATTTTGAAAGAATTTTTATAAAAGTGTGGAGGATTTATATCAGTGCTAGTTTTGACGCATCATTTGCTATCGTGTCGCCATCTTGAGATAAATTTAGTTGTCGCTTTTTTAATGTTTTTTTCTTTGGCCATCAACCCTTAAGGAATTTCCTGCTGCAGGCTTTAGCAACAGCAGCAGAAAAAGAAATTATAACTCTTAACTTAAAACTTTTCTATAGTAACAAAAGCATATTAGCCTTCATGGACAGGTTTTGTATAAAAATCATTGAATTGTGCTCGCATGTTATATTTTTTAGATAGTAGATTGGTCCAGTATAAATGATTTTACATTGAAAATGAACCAGCACCATTTTGTATATATTTTTTTTCGTTCATTTATTATCACTTTCGAAAATGCTTAAATTTGATTTCGGTGTGTTTGTGGGCCTAAAAAGTTTATAGCATTTTACATCTAATATAGAATGGTTCCATGCTTGAAAAGTAAATTTAAACATATTTAATCATTGTAAAACCTTGGTTTGCATAATGCATCATAGATGTACTCTTTTTGAAAAATAAAATAAAAATAAAAAATACATCATCTTGGATAATACGCAATCATGAACAGAAAATATCGTCTATTTATATTTCGATTACCAATAATATCTAGAGCTTCTTTTTAAACTGCCTTTTTTAATGTGGAGAATAACGCTATTATATGGGACTCTTTGATCCAAAGTAATTTGCACATGCAATTTAGACTTTTATCATTGGCAGATACTGTTAGCCAATAAAAATGAATGCATTTTTTTAGTGTTTTCTCTAATGTCAATGCTTCTTACCATCTAATATATGTTCTTTATAAGTTTACATCATCTTTTAATCAGCTCTATTTTACTTGGAGAATATGTTGAAGTTATATATATATTATGAATAAGCGAGATGATATTTTAAATTTTTTTTTAAATGTGATACTATAAATTACAAATATTTTGAGAGCAAAATATAGGTTACTTAATAAACACAAAACTTGCCACAGGGTCTACTGACAATAAAGTCACACGCTTTATTTTTAATATATTATTATACATTCATCTATAAATGAAGTAAGACCTAGAAAGGTATATGTTTACATTTAGGATAATCTCTAAACTGCAGAAAGTGTTTCAAAACAAGTTTCTAAAAGACTTTGAGGTTTAAATAATACATATATGTATATATATATATATATAACAGCAAAAAGCCACTATTATAAATTGAATGACGTAACATATAATAAGAAAATATAATGATATTCGCGTTCCCAGTCGCGTGTAATGAAATTTTAAATCAACTTAGTATAGATGTTTATTTGTTGTCATTAACAAATATGATAGATTTGGTCTATATTTTATATGTGAAATCATATTAAAATAACTTAAATGACTTCATTTATTTTGAAAAAAAATAGAAATTAAAATCATAGTTGAACATTGGAGTATCTAAATTTGTTAGATGTCACATTACGTTAGTATTTGTTGTTGTTTGTTGCATAAACATCTTATCAGGGACGGCGGTAGTGGCTTTTTATACTGCTTTTTTTTATATTTTTTTTATCAGGTACAGTATTTAATATTATTTTCTATTCAGGAATGTATCTATATGTTATCGATAAATGTGGTTAGACAACAATGCAAAGGTACAAATGCTTTAAATGGTCGTTAAAATACAAGATAAACTATATAGCAAAGCCCATTAGTCACATCAGATTTTTAAGATTATTTTTTATCTTATATTATTCTTTTGAAAAATATTAAGTGATATGTCATGGATAATTACAATCTCTTATCGCGATTATTCTCAAATCTACCAACGACCAAGAGTAGTAAAATGGATATATCGACCATGTGGGGTAATATTCTAAGCAGAGCCATGGTATTTTTTTTTTATAGAAATGTTGGTAATACGTATATTTAAAAACATTAAATATCATCAAGTGAGGATACCTGCATTACATTAAATCGTTATTCTCAATGATTCATAAATACAGTGGCTGATGGCTGATTTTTCAGAAGAAGAAAAAAGATCATATTTTAAAGTACTTAGTGTGTTTTCTTGGAATTAGGGCTGATTTTAGTTTATATAAATCAAGTTTCGCATAAGAATTAAATTTAACGTTTACCATATATACCTTAAAAGAGTTGGAAAATCAAGAAGCTTTTATTTTTAGTCAACTTGCCCTTTTCCAGTTTTTTCGCGACTTTTCAAACTTTTCTTGATGAAAACTAAAAAGAGTATGATACCTATTTAGGAATTGAATTCCCGGTGACGTAGTTGTCCGGGTGAATAATACTCGAGTTATTCCGGAAAGGAAAGGTAAGCCATTTCAATGAGCGACCGATTTTTTTTTCAGTTGTAAAACTAGTTCATAGTGTAAAATAGGGTCCATTCTCTTTCTCTGACCATCAAAATATCAACTATGGTGGTATGTATGAAAAAACTCAAATAAATAATGAAAAAACGAATGGATGGATGAATCAGCTTTTAATTGAACGGATGGATCATTTGATATTGTGGAATATAACAAAAACATTATCAATTCAACATGATTAATGGTGGAGAGAGAAAATTAATATTTATATATAATTTATGTTATATTAAAATAACAGCAGATTCATCCAGACATTGAAGATTTTAAAAGAAGTTAATGGGAATTTAGTGGTTTAATATTATTTATTATTTAGCAAGGTACTTTCAAGCGTCAAGTCGAGGTTGGCCGTGTCGTTATTCTTAACCACGGTCCCGATGCCGGTAAGTTGGCTGTCATTATTGACATTGTCGACCACAACCGTGCTCTCATCAACGGTCCTACCACTGGTGTCGTCCGCCAGGACTTCCCTTTCCGCCGTATGGTCTTGACTCCCCTCGTCCTCAAGAACCTTCCTCGTGGTGCCGGTAACAAGGCTCTCATCAAATCCTTGGAAAAGAACGATACCGTTGCTACCTGGGCCAAGACCTCTTGGGCCAAGAAGCTCGAGCAGCGCAAGGTCCGTGCTGGTTTGTCCGATTTCGATCGTTTCAAGGTGTTGAAGTTGAAGAACCAGGTGAGTTCAAACATATTTTTTTAAAAAAGAGAGAGAGGGTGAAAAGACTTTGCGACGTTTTACTTATATAATTATTATTTAATTTAGCGTCGTTTCGCTGTTGCTTCTGCTGTTAAGGCTGCCAAGAAGTCTGCTTAAATGTTATTTCCATGTCGAGCTCTTTTTTGTTTATTGATAAAAAAGAAAGATTATCAAATAATTTGTTCAATAAAGTAAAATAATATAATAAAAAAAAAAGGGTAAAATAATAAGCAGACAAAGGGAGAAATTTTTGTTATTGGAGTGAGGTTAAATTAGAGGAAAGATGAAACCTATTGTTTTTGTTTGCTCTCTAGTATTATAGTCTTCTTTTATAAAATAGAAGATAGGCAGCAGGCGTCTAAATCATATAATGTATGAATATTAAAGCATGTTTAAATATCGATTCTGCTACTAATTCTTACAAACCTTTGCATCGGAGACGTCTGCGTCATATACCTTAGAGTCATCAAACAAATACCACTGACCATTGTCGAAATTTTGTGCAATCGAAGTATCTTTATCATAAAATCGGTAAGAAAGTTAGAAAAAGAAAAAGAAAAAGAAAACTTACAATGGCCCCCTTTTAGATTTCCATAATGATTATCGACCGCATATAAATCATATATCAGTCTATTATTGCCAATTGGTAAGTTAGGATCCTTCATGCTTAGCACTCGATCGGTCATATCGAGTTCAGTGATAGGAAAATCAATAAAGTTGTCAATTTTATCTTCTAAAGTATGTGAATGGCTAAAACGTTTGAGATGAACAACCATAATCTTTGGTAATTTCCAAAGATCTAATTTCTTGGTGACATGTCGCTGCTCTTTGCATTTGGGACAGAACCAGAGATCTTCCTCACCGAGCTCTTCTTCTTTAGTAAACTCGTCTAGGCAATCAGCTAGTGTTGGATTCTTTTCTTTGTCAGTTAGATCAATTAAATCACCAGTAACATCCCAAGTACTTCTGGATACTTGTTGTTTCTTTGGATGTATTGAAATATCAAATAACTCTTCTGCCTTCCTCTCTGTCCATTCTAACCAAACACCATCTCCTTGTTGAATTAATGGCTTGGGGAAACACCGGGCTCTCCTCGGTGGTCGATCTTCGGCCATCCAGGCGTATTCTTGATAATTATAAATAAAAAGAGATTGTTCTTCTAGAATATCATTAACTTCTGTATTAGAGTCAAGTCCCATATGAATAGATTCCTTTGGCGCTTCATTGTTTATTGTAGGCTCAATTGTAGAGCATGGTTCAATAAAACCAGTCGGTAATATTTGGGTTTCTTCGGAAAACCAGGAGTTTTTTTTTGGCGAAGATAGCTTTATTCTAAATAGATTAGCTATGGGATGGACTTTTTTTCTGGCTTCTTTAGTGACAGCGGTGGTAGTTGACTGCTGTGATGACTGATTTGCCTTCACGTTTTTTGATCTCGGTTCGAGTACAGACAGCGGTTCTATTGAGGATTCTTTGAATAAATTAATTGATGTATAGCGTCCTAGACGTTCGACTATTGAATAGTATATTTGGTCAGGATCAGAAGAATCTACATTCGATATTGCAACTAGAATTGGATATCCAAATGGAATAAATAAATCTCTATCCTCTTGGACAATAGAGCAATAAACAGGAATTAAAACAATCTGTTCTTCTTTTCCTTCTGTATTTGGAAAGACAGAGAAAAACTTTTGCTTGGGGTTTGAGGCTGTCAGTCCTGGAATTCTGTATACATAGATGATGTCTGTTTTTAGAATATTTTCTACGGGATCATCATAATTAAACGTCTTGTATATTGTATAATTGCAAACTTCTACTACTAGGAGTGATTCCGCTGTTATATGCATTACATCTGCTAATTTCTGTTGTAGGTGAATAATACAGGACTCTTTTGGCAGGTCCAATACGATCTTTTCTATTCTTTGAGAAAGATCATATGGTATGTAAAATAGTTCTAGACTGATTGTTTTTTTTGTAGGTAAGGGTAGAGAGATATACATGAATGGATCAAATGTAACAGAGATCTATTTTAAAATTCGTATACCAATGTCATTTCATTTTTTATTTTTATACAGAGAGATCTTTCATATTTGTACACGTATCTACTTACACCCTGGCAATTTTTACAGATTAATTTACTCTTAAATTGACCTTGGAAAAGATCAACAATGATAGAGTTATTTCTAGATAGGTGATAGTTCCAGCTATATTTCGCAATTTCGCTATCTTTCTCTCCATCAAAGTCTGGTAACTCAACATATGGTTTTTCCACAACACGATTAAGATCCTCATGAAGAGCATCCAATAGAAATGCCAATAATTCCTGTGTATCATGTTGTTGATAACCTTCAAAAGCTGGATTAAGTTTACTTACAGTATTCTATCCGATTTTCAATGAGTTGTCCTATTCTTCTTCTTCCTTTTTTTTTTTTTTCAATATTTTATCGGATATACATTACCCTAAAGCGTAATGGTCTGGCAGTAGCTTTCACACCTGCCCAGATTTTCTCGATTAAATCACTATAGACTTCTGCCACTTGCCCTTTTGTGCCTAATGGATTGTGTTTATTGATGTCATTTTTATAATTTCCACTGAGAAACCATTTCGTCAGCTGGGGAGTATTTGAAAGACATTGTACTGCGGAATTCATATAACAGGTGTTACCCAGGTTCATCAGACCACACCTACCACGAGTAAATTTATCAAATTCCTTTTTCTGAATAATCCAGGTGAGATTTCCTGATTGGCTCACACAAGCATTTGGATCAGAGAGATTAATCTCAGTTGCTTTCAGTAAGTGCTGCGGAGGGACATTATTTGAATCGATCACGAAAGAGTTTTTTAAATGAAATAGTCGAACTTCTTCCTTCTGATCAATGCGGAAGTGAAATTTGGCAGGACATAGTATTTTTTTTATCAACGTAGACTCTGATACAGTCATTTTAAGTTCCTTGAAATCTTGGTCGATTGTATTTGGAGAGTTTAAATAGTGGACAGTAATAACAGCAGGTGGATATAGTTCGATATCGATATTGTTTTCTTTACATATGAACTTTCTCTTTATTGGTTCACCTGTAAAACCATAACTAGAAAATGATTTGTAAAGTTATATGTAAAATAAGCAAAATAGTTCATTTGTAAAAAAAAAAATATGCATTCGAAATTTACCATTTTACAAGTGTAATCCATGCTACCTCAGATACAAAATAAAAGTCCTCTCCCCACTCCAGTTTAGGCAACAGAATACCATGCAGTAGCAAATGTTCATTTCTTATAGGACCAGGTGAAGTCAAAAGTCCTAGTTTTCTTGCTCCTTCTTCGTTACTGCCCATCCGAATGCAATATTGCCTCCAGCGCAAATACCACATTTTAGAGACGAGGTAGCAGCTTTCACCTTCTTTTGGTTCGAAGCCTTCTACCCATTGAACCTGATATTTTAGATTTATCCATTCGTCATTCACCAAACCGAGTTCTACCATGTCTTGTTTAGTACTCAAGCAGAAGTTCAAGATGCTTAAGAAAAGAGACAGAAAGAAGATAAAGGGGCAATGCAAAACAAAAAGTCACATTTTTTATTTATTTATTTATTTTTTAAATTATAAAATGAATCATTCATTCCTTTTCTTTGCTTTTTTTTTTTTTTTTTTTTTTTTTTTTTTTTTTTTTTTTTTTTTTTTTTTTTTTTTT
>VCJA01003358.1:0-10994 GCA_024139275.1 Backusella macrospora
ACAAGAGACTCACTTCCTATTTTTTGACTTTATTTTTATTATCTGTATCGCTAAAGCTCACAATGGAGATTTGAGCAACTCCAAAAAAAAAATTAAGCCTGTAAAGGGGTACAACTACAAGGTTTACAGCTTTCTGGTTTTACTCTCGGAGTGATAGACAAACATAATGCACCTATCACTTTAATAATGGACTGGTGTTTGTATACCGATGTTTTAGTAGATACAAAATAAAAAAAATCATTCTCAGAAGTACAAAGTACCAATATTTACAAAACTACATGGAACTAGTTCAGCTGAATCTTCAAGCGGACAGCAGTAATGGCGAGACTGTCAACCAAATTCCAAAAGAAATTGGTCGAATACTATTACAATTATCGAGCATACATAGTCAACCAATAGTTACATAATCGAATGATACTTATAGATTCTGTACAAATCTCTACACACTCAATATGATGACAAAAAAGGATAAATTTCCAACTGAGAGAATGGGGACTTAATTGACCAGCCTTCAGGATGATCGTGGTACAGCTCAATCGATTCGAAATCGGCATGTTGGTGATTACCAATCTATGAGAAAGGTAGACACAAGACAGCGTTTTCCACAAGAACAGGGAACGGTCACACATATATAAATATTGTATTTTTGCAATAATAAGAAGCCAATTTCTCGTGCAAGAAATTAAATTCCTGACATTTATAATTTCTGAATCTGGTGCCAAGAGTAATTCTGAAAAGGCATTGCCCATTAAAAATTGACCAAATCTAAGTAATTTCAAGGAACTGCTGCAATTTTTTGGAATTTTTATTTGCTATTAAAGAAAACTAGTACATAGCTTTCGTCGCATAAACAGAATAAGCATTTAAAGAATTAAAAATGAAGCTAATATATCCTCCCGAGTTGGTATATCCAAATTGGACTGTTCTTTTTGAACTTCATTGTGATTCAAGTGCATTTGTTATTGGTAGTGTATCGGTGCAAGGAGGTATACCTATTGCATTTTCCAGTTGAACGCCACCACCATTCGAGCTAAAATATAGTATAACTGAGTGACAATGTCTTGCAGTGTATTGGTATTCAAAATAATTTCATTGTTTTGTGCATAGCTCCACTCTATGCATTTTTTCTAACTACTCAGTTTTAGAAGCAATATTATCTACAAAGGAGCCAAAAGGTCGTATCTCTAGGTGAATAATCGGAATATGGGTAATATATGGCTTTGAAGTTTTTTGTTGAAAGGAACAGTCAATAGAGATGCAGATGTTTTGGGCTGATTGCGATTATATCTAGCTAAGTGGGTTAGTACGGTATCGTTACCAACTTTCGATACTAACGCAATATAAAATGTACTATAATATTCTATAATATTAATTCACGGAGTCCCAAAGAAATTCATAACAGATAACGGAACAAACTTAATTTCAGAAGCAATGAAAGCATTGTGTTGTCGCCTCCAAATAACTAAAGTGGAAACTAATGTGGAGCACCCTCCCAAGCTGATGGATTTGCAGAGAAAATGAACAAGGTGATAAAAACAGCACTGGTAATATTTGTCGAGAACCAGCCAGAATCATGAGACGAATCTTCCGTTTGTAACGTTTTGAATATATACATATAAGCAAAGGTCAACAGTCTGTTCACCACTTGAAGCTATGTATAGAAGACAAGTAAGCGCTCGAGCGATAAATGAATTATCTACATTTGGATACAATAATTATAATTCACAAACATAGATTGCGTATTTAAATTATTACATTCATTTGTTATATGACAAAGTAAAACAGACCATACAAAGGAGTCAAGAAATATAAAAGAGATATTATGATCAAAACAGGAAAGAAAAAGAACAGATAAATATTGGAGATGAAGTATTAACAATCAAGATGAAGGAATCGTGGAAGCCTCTGCAATCAAAATTCACTGGTTTATGGATCATAACAAAGCTCAAGAATAAGAATAAGAACAAATATTACATTCAATTATAATCAACCAATCCCTCAAGATCGAAAAAGAACCACAGCATCGAATATCAGGACATATATAAAATTAAACAATTCCTTCATGGGAGGGATAATGTAAGAGTCAGGTGACTCGTTTAAAACAGTCAATACGTAATGTAGATGTAGATACTACATTTTAGAACCATACTATATTTATAATGTTTTTTATTTTGTTTTCATCCATTGCCACATGATTTTAACAACAAGTTTGAATGTTCTACTTGAAAGGCATACATGAAAAAGCTTCAATTCATGCATCATCTTAAATCACCCTCAATACACGTGATAGACCTTTGTGTCATCTGAGACTGAAAAAAAAAGTAAAAAAATAAAAGAACCAGTGTGTGCGTTTAAAAATATGATAGAATGGGAATGATTATAGATTTAACTAATTCAGATTCAGAAGAAGATTACCAGCCTGAACCTATTTCATTTGAAGAGCATATATTTGATTTCTCGTTTCATCCTAATAATAGTCTAATTGCTGTTGGTCTTATCAATGGACAAGTTCAATGGTACTTTAACAAGTTGTCATAAAAAAAGAAAAAAATCCCATTTTTAAAGTATATTATGTTGCCTTAGTTTCGATTATTTAAAAGAATCCAATAAATTAAATTGGAGTACACCCGTTTCTAAAAAGTCATGTCGTGGTGTTGAATTTACTGATGAAGGATCCCGTAAGGTTAAATTCGTCATAAAAAAAATTGAATTGCAAGTTTAAAAGTCTCATTATCTTAAAAAAAAGACCTGTTTGCCATATCTAGAGATAAGTCGATACAAGCTTTGGATGTTTCAACTGGCAGAGTATTATATAAGATCCGAAAAGCACACAAGTAAGCTTTAGGTAGTGGAAATAGAAAAGGATATTAACATGGTAACTTTTTTATCAGACACGCGATTAACAAATTAGAGATAATGGGTCCACATTTGGTTGCAACAGGCGACGATGAAGGGGTAGTAAAGGTATATTTTTGTTTATGTTGAACAAATAAATAAAATAAAATAAAAAATAACCTTGATAGATATAGATTTGGGATACTAGAACATGCAAAGCCGCTCAAGAGTACAAAATACACGGCGATTTTATATCGGATGTTGCTTATAATGCGGAAAAATCGACCTTGATAGCAGCAGGGTATGGTGTTGTTTATCAATTAGTAACCAAACTTTAATTAACCATGTGTTTTATACTCTGTTGTTGTTGTTTTTGCTTCTTGTTCTTTTAGTGGAGATGGCTTATTATCTATTTATGATATAAAAAAAACAACAGAACCAGTGTTACAGTCGGAACAATTAGATGATGAACTGCTTTCCATCACAATTGTTAAGGTGAGCATAAAAAACATAATCTTGTACGACAACGCATTGCTGTTATTATTATTTGTTATTGATTTTATTAATAGAATGGTAATCAAGTTGTTGCAGGATCACAATCTGGCGCACTTTATTTTTGGAACTGGAATCAATGGAGTGCAACCCCTGATAAGTGGCTGGGCCATCCTAGTTCAGTAGATTCAATATGTCGATTGGACCAAGAAGCAGTTTGTACTGGAGGAAGTGATGGCTTACTTCGCTTAGTCTCTATATCTCCAACTAGGAAGTTTGAAGGTGTTCTTGGTGACCATGGTGATGATTTTCCTATAGAAAGAGTGAGATTAAACCATGACGAACGTTACTTGGCAAGTTGTGGACATGATTTACAACTTCGCTTCTGGAATGTTCAATTTTTATTCGACCAACCTTCGGGAGAGAATAAAAGAGGACTTGAAGACGATGACCAAAATCAACCTTTGAAACGCTCAAAAACACGTGGTGATTTTTTTGAAAACCTATGAATTCTACAGCAAGATTTTTTACCCATTCACTCCTTTTTTTTTTCAACTTTAATAAAACATAAACAATATCATCATTGTACCACCAAAAATCACTGACCTTGTTTTTTGTTATTATTATTATTACCACCTTCTTTGAAACAGCTGATAAAAATGAAATCCTGATAAATCTTGTCATGTAAAATTTAAGGAGAAAAGTATATTTCAAAGATAAACAAAGGCCAGGTGTTATTTTTTTTTAATTGTCATTCCTTTTAAGAATCCGATATGATGTCCAGAGAACGAATCTAAAAAAAAGGGAGGGTGGGGTGTACTAGACACTATATATGTGAGAAAATATCTTTTATAATTGCAAAAGATGTATATATATTTACAATATGCAGATTGTTATCCTCTGACGCTGCAAAAAGTCTCAAAATGGTCACAAAATAGTAGTTATAAAAACCTGTTAGCTTGGAAGATGTAAAGAAAAACTCCGCCGATCAAATGAAGAGATTAAAAAACAATCCCCCATTAAAGCTCAATTTTTTTTATAAAAGGTTACCCCAAACTTTTATTAGTATTACTTTTCTTCTTCTTTCTTCTATTCTCTAATTCTTAACCAAATAAATATAAATATAAAAATGTGTCCTCCTTCTGAAACTTCTCCTCTTGCATCCCCTGTTCCCAAAGCCGCTGCTTTGCCCGAAAAGAAAGGTAAGTACATGTGTACATTAAGTCTGTCAAGGTTGACTTAAGGTGAGCTCACTATTGACATTGTTATTATTTTGTGCATTCTGAACTTTAGAAACTATCATTAGTGTAAACACCAACATCAACAAGCTCAAACATGGTGATGACTGTTTGGACAGTCTCTTGGAGAACAACAAGAAGTGGGCCGAGGCCGTTACTGCCGAAGATCCTTCCTTCTTTGCAAATATCGCTCAAAAACAAGAACCCAAGATTTTGTGGATTGG
Source organism: Backusella macrospora (assembly GCA_024139275.1). Classification (NCBI taxonomy): domain Eukaryota; kingdom Fungi; phylum Mucoromycota; class Mucoromycetes; order Mucorales; family Backusellaceae; genus Backusella; species Backusella macrospora. The sequence continues at coordinate 4,790 of VCJA01003358.1, forward strand.
TAAGTCATTTTTTGGGGAGATGGTGAAAGTAATTAAAGGTCATTTATATATATAATATTAAATGGGAATGAATAATTTAGGCTGCTCCGACTCTAGAGTTCCTGCAAACCAGATCGTTCAACTGGGCCCCGGTGAAATTTTTGTCCACAGAAACATTGCCAACGTCGTTTCTAACTCTGACTTGAACTGTCTCTCTGTTTTACAGTATGCTGTTGAAGTACTTAAAGTTGAGCATGTAATTGTTTGTGGTACGTTGAGCAAAAAGATAATATTATATCTATTGTTACACATACTAAGTTAATATAAATGGCTTTTTTTATAGGCCACTATAACTGTGGTGGTGCTGCTGCTGCCATCGGTCACGGACAGTACGGTCTTATTGATAACTGGCTCAGAAACATCAAAGATGTCTATAGACGTAAGTTATTTAAGTGACCTATTATAGAATATGCTTTGAAATTAATGATCAACCGTGATATCTATACATAGTTCACCAGAGCGAGTTAGAAGTCATTAAGGAAGATCCCGCACGTCTTCGTAGATTGATCGAGTTGAACGCCATTAACTCTGCTCAGAATATCTGTCACTCTACTATTGTACAGAATGCCTGGAAGAATGGTCAAAGCTTGTCGGTTCACGCTTGGGCTTATGATCTTGAGAATGGGTAAGTGGTATATTGAGGGTGGCTATGTGAAATTAGAAACGCTAATGAAACTCTATGTATACAGTCGTGTCAAGAAGTTGGAATTCTGTGCCAAAGACAGCAATTTTAACCAAGATATCTACAACACTGAAGCTCATTAACTTATAGTTTCAACTACAAATATCCGTTTTTTATAACGATTGTACTGTTTTCATATTTATTACTCTGTAACTCGCCTTTTTTTTTATATACATACACAATAAAAAAAACAATCTAAACTCAATAAATTTCATGAGTATCTGTTTTAAAGTTATTATTGCGTAATTATGCCTTGTTCAGCATGTTTATGTTTTGTTTATCAAGTGAATTTAGTAATTTAAACACAAGAAAAAGATGATGTTCAGATCATGTTCGCGTATAAGTATAAGCTATCGTTGTACCACTTTTTTCCCATTTTAGAAAAGGTTTGATTTTTAATTTCTCTCCATCTCAATTAATCTCAGCCATTTGACTCCGCTACCAAAAAATCAGGGGTGGCCATTCATCCTAAAAAATCACTCGCTCATTTATCTTGCCTGTCATTGGTGTTAAGCTATTCAAGAGTTTCTCCACGCGTAGAAATTATATTAATACTGTGATTCAAATGTTAACCAATGAGAACCATGACCCAATACTAATCATTTAAACACTTTGAGCCCTGTTCCTAATAGGTTTACTTAATCATAAGATCGTCGTCCTTTTCCTTTTAAATTTAAACACAATAGCCAGAATGCTAATGATTTCTATTAGTGTATTACTTTTTTTTTTAATAAATACAAATATAGACATATATAGACGTATATATATAATCATTTCCCTGATTTAAATATGCTTACTTTTATGTTTTCGAATAAAGAACGGTCTAATATGTGATCAGACCAATGAGATACACCTAATTCAGAAAACATTGACGTTACTCAAAACAAATTGTCGCTGTTTATAATACAAAATATACAAATTAATTCTCGAGCAGCGTCAGTATTTTTCGAGAAAGTTGTATAGGGCTGTATAAAAAGATATTTATTAGAAACAATCTATTAAATCATAAATATTTATTATGTGTATTAAGTACATAACGTCTTTTATTTATAGCTGTAATATATTTGGAAATGTTGTTTCGGATACCTACACGATTTAATCATGGTTTCATTCAAAAAGTTAAGGAGTACAGCCGAATCGAGAATTACGATGAGGATTTTATTTACCAATGTAGATAAAAAGGTGCTTGATATGCTTTTAATAACAAAATACACACACTCACATATATATATATATATATATAATGAATATTTTTACGACGTGAAGCACAGGAAACAATCTTTTGATAAATAAGAGTGGTTACATGATAACCAAAAATAATTTTTGACTGTGAATTATACGATCGATTTGCAAATACATTATGTTTTAAGAAGCATGTTAGTGAATCGTCATTGATTACTTCTTTTATCATTATTTTTGAAATCCTAGTATTTAGATAAAACATCCTCAAGAAGGAGGATAATAAGAGGAGAAACCAAATGAAACAAAGAAGTAAGCTATCTATTTTAACAAACCTCAATCTCAGTTTGAACATGCGTAACCATTTATCAAAAAAATTAAGAGATACACATTCTAGTCGATATATATATATAACTGAGGTAAATGGTATAATTAGTATTAATCATATTTATCTTTATTCATCTTTTATTGGCCATTATTATAAATATATATATATATGACTTGCTCATCAATGATTCACACGACATTAATCAATTAGCTATTGAAACCTAAATTGTATCGCATTTTTGGAAAATCATTCAAAAAGCTTTGATTTTTTTTTTATATTTGAACGGAATCTAGGAATAACTTATATAATCGAAGCCTCAAAAAGCTTTTCGATTGAAAATAAATGGAGGTCAAGTTTCAAATTAATGCTCTTTTTCTTAAAAAAGTAAAAATAAAACAAAATAGACTACATATTCTTTACATAACTGATCTTTTTTTTTCTGCAATGAGTCATTCGCATAGCAATTTTATTTTATATAATTGTAAGTTTATAACAAATTTGTTTCTAGAAAAATTGAATTTGTCAATGCATATATACAACGTGGAGATCATTAAAGGAAAAATATAATTCGCTAAACTAAACTTTTATGGATAATATTCCACGTTTCATACCAAGTAAACCTCATCATTTGAAAAAAAATGACTTCAAGTAATAGCAACAAACAATACTGTAATATAAAATAGAGAAAATCAGAAAAGGTATAAACTTATTAAGTGTGTCTCTATTTTTAATAGCTGAAAAGTAAAATATATCCGGAGAAGAAAATTAAAAAACATACATTGTATTTTCAAAAAGTAAATAAATAAAACAAACTAAAGGGTTATCTTCTATTTGATTATATAAAACAGAATTTCATTGCATCACAGCAGTTAAACGTAACTAGATAAAACTTGTATAATTTACAATACTCATATACAATGCCACCAATAATCAATTGTATCAGATAGCCGCTTACTCAGAGAAATCCTGTATAATATGCAGGGTATTACATAGTCTGTCATTTTCTTGTTAAGCCGTTTGTTTGTTTCTAAAAATTGACTAAATGTGACCATACAAAAACAGTTATATACAGATACAAATAACTAATACAAGTAATTTCATCAAAAAAAAAATCATTGACAGTGATGGGATAGCCTATAGGGAGGATTTGATGTTTTGTATACAAATTAATTTCACAAACTATGTGTATGCTATATATTAGTTTGTCTATTTATGTGTAGTTTTCTTTATAAAGGTTCTCTATAAATCTACAGCTCAGATTTTAAATATATAATAGAATGATCTTTATTAGTTTTTTGGCAATAAAATTTGAAATAAGGTTAAACTCTTTAATACAAGGTTTAGAGAGAAAATAGAGTTACAAATTCAATTTGGAAGCTTTTCTATATATTTTTTTTCCTTTTCAATTCCGTTTCCATTTTATTTACTTTTGTTTTTCTATTTGAATACATATATAATATATCACAGTCTATATTTGTGTTTAAAAATGGTAAAACTAGGACATTTACTTTACTTTAAATATTTATACTAAGTAATAAAGGAGGATATGTGTTTGTCAATGGATGGCTATTTTTAAAATCCCGTTTAATGATCTGAACTTGTTTCAAGATCTATGGCTATCGTCGATTTGCATACAAAGTGTGAGTGAGGAGAATAAGACTAATAAACTAATCTACCCTTTTTTTTTTATGTGTGCAAGTGATTTGTTTTTTGTTTTAAAGAAAAATCAAGAAGCAACTTGGTTTTTTTTTTTCTAATTAAAGAAATAAGGGAGGGTTGATAATAATACAAAAGGATTTGAAGGATCGGATTCTGTCAGTTATATTTCGATCCCAAAATTGGATAAGAATAAAGGCACGCTTATCGTTGGATATAAATAGTGAGTTTCATTTGTGGACAGACCATCTCCCAGCCCTTGAAGGAGTCAAATGAGGTAATACATCTTTTTGCATAACCTATTTTATCCTCATGCAACGCACACTTTATCAACCCATTGTATTTCCTTTTTTGATTATGACTGTTTGTGCGCGTCTGCATACCCCAATTTGGTTCATAAGCGGTCCATTCATTCAATATGCAAAGGCAAGAAATAATAAAGCACTCGTAATAAATTAAATTAAAAATTAAAAATAATTGCATCTATCGATTTTAACATAAAATAGTAGTGTTTAAATAGTATATAAACTAATATATGCTGCCATAAGCTAAAACAAATAAAAATGCTTAAAAAAATATACCATTTTTACTAATTGTTTTAAAAGCCTTTTTTTCTAGTTCTTCTATAGCACGTGTCTAAAAAAAGGGGTCTTTTTTATGTTTTTTTCGACTGTCAAATAAAAAAGCATCGACGTATTTTTTTTACTGACAATTCAAATAGTGTGACTGTATGTACCTTATCAAAGTATCTTTTATTCATCCTTTATAACTTCTCTATTAAAAAGTATATGTGTAAACTCTGGAGCGCTATTACCGCACAAACAATCAGCCAGTATGATTCCTATCTCATCCTGTACATAAACAGGTAAACATGTTATTGGTAATATTTTCAAGTTATTTTACTTTATTTTCGAGGAGAAAAGGGTGGCATCTCAAAAAGATATCTTAAGATCGGAAACTATACGCGAAATGAAAGATCTCAACGTTAAAAATTTATTGATTTATTGTAATTAAGAATGGGGGGAGCGGGAGAGAAGGTGGACAGACAGCAGTTTGCTCCCCCATAAATTCCTCCTTTTTTTCCAGATGGACCAAAAAGGATATTTACTTTCAAGATCTTACTACATAACTTGTTTTTATAAATATGCAGCATAGCCTTTACATAGTCCGATTTTTCTGCAACGACGGCAGTATATCCTATAATAATATTAACCAAATCACTGCCGGCTTGATATTGTCGCGTTCTTTCTTTTGGTAATTCAAAAAAAAAAAAGATTTTATGTATATATATAAACTTAGTTTGATCTCAATGTAGATCCGATTTATTTTTTATTTATTTTTTATTTCTTTGCTGTTACCCCTCTTCTATTTATTTTTCTATTGCTTGCCTCCTTAAAAAGTGTCAAACACCCTCCTTTGTTATTGGAAATATATCTGTAATCGTTTTATCGATATTAAACAGTATAAATACATCAATCCTTCAGCAAACAATCTCTTTTTTATTATTATTATTATTTTTTACTGTCACTATTACTTTTTCAATAATTTTTATTTCATTGGTTTGCCTACTGTTTTTATTGCCAATACCAGTACCATTATCGTTATAGTTTAAGAAAAATAAAATCGCCATAATATTATATATATATATATATATATATATATCTCAGAAAATTACATTAAATTTTATCAAACCATTCATTTATTACAACAAGACTATAAGGTACGAAAAAAAAAAGATTAAATCAACGTGGAACTAAAAAAGAGTAGTAAAATTTAGATGGATATTTTGGAGTTAATTCATATTGAGTCACAGCAAACCCAGATAAAACCTCATAAATGCACATTAAGTAACTGCAACAAGTCATTTGGTAAATGAAAACGAAAAATAATATCGATTAAATAGTACTAACCCGATAAATTAAATATAATTAGGTCGTCGATCAGATCTTGCCCGACACCTTCGTATACATACAAATGAAAGGTATAACGCAAACACCTCCGAAAATAAATAATTAAAATACAAATAGAGTAACATCTTCTTGCGTAATTTAGACCTTATGTATGCCATGAGTCAACATGTGGGAAAAGTTTTATTCAGGTAAATATTTTTTCTTTTTCTTTTTGAGGAAAAGAACCACTTATTTATTTTTGGCTGCAACTGACGTTCTTGATTAGCGCTCTGCTTTAAAGGTTCATTTAAGAACTCACTCTGGAGAAAGACCCCATGTTTGTGAGTTTGATGGTTGTCAAAAAAAGTTCAGCGATAGCTCTTCTTTAGCTCGTCATAGGTATACTATATATATATATATATATATATATAT
>VCJA01003358.1:23286-41401 GCA_024139275.1 Backusella macrospora
GCAGTATATTTTATATCCAGATAAAAATATTTTCCCATTAAACACCTTTTAAACAAAAATATATTTTTTTTCTTAAAAAAACCAAATGTTTAAACAGAAATAATTGCGAGAACGAGCAGAGTTAATTAACATGGAACGTAAAAATGACAGCATCTTGAATGTATATCCTGATTCTATTGGATATATAGCGTGAATGTATGCAGTAGATAAATAAGTAAATATATGCAGTTTTATAGGAACTAATATGAAATTCAGTAATTTAATTTTTTAATTAAATAGACCTCTGGCTCAAGCAGGTTTTATGTATGCACTATGTAACTCGAAGTAAAATAAATGGCTTATATACAGTTAAATCAATGAGTTTTCCCATCTATCAGTGGCACTATAATAACCTTGCAAGATCGTGATTGTTTATTCTCGCTTGAAAACAATCATCCTAATTGTATTGGACCAAACAAGAAGCCATTCCGTAGCTTGACGCCAACAATAGTTATTTCCAAGTCTATCTTTAGGCATGTGCTTGAAGCATCAGTAGGAAGTAATTTTTTTACTATTATTACTATTAATATCTTGTTATTGTATTATCTATTCATTAATTATTTCAATTATCAATCAATGAACTTTTTATGCAACATTGAGGGATTGTACAATCTATCTTGAACATGGAGCGTTATACATCTTACACCCAAATAATTTTAGATATAAATCGAATGTGTATATTCCCATATAAGGAGACTCAATTTGACTATAATAATGCTTCTATTTATAATGATTGTACGTTACAGCTTAAACAAGATATATCAAAAGAAGTGATACAAGAACTGAAATCTATGGGCCATATTTGTAAGATCATGCCACTTTAAAACTCCTACGTCTTCGGAAAGAGGCCCTTACTGTTTATTTCAAGAAATTGAGATAAAGGATAATTATTTTGTGAAATAAAAAATAACTAATGAGAAAGAACGCTAAAATTATTTAGAAAGGCTGGAGATTAAGAGAAAAATGAATAATTGAAGGTATTAACATATTTCAATGAGTAATAAAGAATCGCAATTGACACAGGTATTATTAAACAGGATCAATGGAGTCGTATTAGAATATATGTAAGTATTATATAACCTTAAGAAATAAGCTAGCATACAGATGTTCTAAGTAGTTATGATTTTTTTTTTTGATTGAAAACTGTATGAACGGATAATCTATATAGTTCAACACACTTTAAGAGTCTTACTTTGATACACAAATTGCTATGCTATATGTGACGAGTTGGTTCGCTTATTTTTCTTATCAAAGGTAAATTCCATAGTTCTCTTGTGAATTTCTCTCATTATTTATGTGCCTCGCTCGTTTATGCTATTTTGAGCAGTCTATAAGTGTTAATTCAAAAGGTTTAAATAAAAAAACTGCTTTCAGGTCATATCTGATCACTACAACGATTATAACTTACCAAATAGAATCCGTATCGAAGCATCACAAGATGACTCCTCAAGCATTTTTACTTGTGTCTGATAGACTTCTCATTCATTTTTGGTTTTTTTCTCAATAATTTGAAGATTTTTCTCATTTTCTTGAAAAACACAGTATACTTTCGAAAAACGATCTTTGTACCGGAAAGAGACTACTTGTTGAAAGCAGTGATCCAAGAGCGGATAGACAATGATCTGGGTGTTGTGTTATATTCAAAGAATATACATTCTATATCTTATACTTAACATAATAATTAATGATAATATCCATATAATAAGTGACCTCGTCAATATAATTCATCCATGCAATATTTACATTGTTCTAAAGTAATATAAATTACGTAACTTCGGTGATTGAATTACTCCGCATTCTAAAAGAGTTTTTTGTTAGTCATAATCTTAGCATCATTTGTATTATATTATATTTTTATTCTGAACGAATAAATATTCTAGAAATTCACTTATCCGTATTACATGGTGTAATATTAGTCTATTATTATAAGTGAGAATATTAATTCCAATAAAACACAAATATAATTTGTATAAGTTCGTTTGATAGAGCTGTATTTTTTAGATTTATATATAATTTAAATAGATCAATTTGAATAAACGCATAGCTAGAAATAAAAGTTATAAGCTATGTTTGTCGTACTAACACCTTCATACCGAACATCGTCAAATCAAGATGGAATCGTGTATTTACATAAATATTTTGGCTAAGCCATTCTATAATTAAACTGCATAAACTTATGGAGTAATCACACTAGAGATTATGGCGTTTGTTTTTTATTTCTCTCTTTTTTTTTTTACATGTCAAATACTAAGGAGTTATTAATATACATTCATGATCCACTACAGTGTGCGCGGAGAATATACCTAAAAAAATCAGCGAAGATATCAGCCTGAAAAAAAAAATCTAAAACAGCTAAAAGCAAAATGAAATAACACGCAGATCATGTCACACTGTAGCCCACTACCTCAGCCACTTTCACTATCAGTCTACCCCTACTATTAATTGGTTCAGAGTAAACAAATATTGAAGTCTGAAAAGGAAAATTCCTCTCCAAGTTCTTCTACTGTTGAATTTTTTTAAAAAAAAAATAAAGAATTGTACACAGGCAAGGCTTTTCTTTTCTTTTCTTTTCTTTTCTTTCTAAGTACATGTCTGCGCTTTTCAAATTTATTCAATTACCGCTACACAAACGAATTCAGAAGCATTTGTTTTAAATGACATAATTCTACTTCTCAAAGACTTTTGGATAATAAAGAGGCATGGTACTTTTTTTCTGGTATTTTTTTTCAAGAGAAAAATAAAGTTTGTTACTAACTTGTGGCTAAGGTACTGATCAAATTTGGGCCCACCCTATAAAGGAGGTATCCTGAAAACAAATTGAATATATGATTTAAGTGTGACTCAAATCTTATCTACATTGAGTAGATAATTTGCTTTTATTTAGGATAATGCGCGGTTTTTTTTTGTTACTGATCAGATGAAACATGTACCTTTATCCTTATGAAATGCAATGCGTAGAGATTTTTGATGTAACGTTAATGTAAATGTGGATAAAAACAAATAAATAAACGAATAATATGACAAAAAGAGTTTATTTATCATTTCCTTTCTTTTCTTTCTTTTCATTTTTATTATTATTATTTGTGTATATATAACAAACCATAATGGATAACCCTTTCAACGTAACGTTTGTTAGTAATTTAACATACCCCAGTGGCTGTAAGTTACAAACATTAGATATTTCAGATATTGTTCTAAAACATAATTCGTTTTAGCCGATCCTAGTTTCTATAATAACTATCCAGCACAAGACACTGCACAAATTCAATCTCAAAATAAATATCTTGTAATAACATCATAGCATGTACACCATCACAATTTTTTTTATTAATTAAACATCTCTTATTTTTAGATAATTGGGTGCGCATTAGGCGGTTTCTTTTTTCTTTTACTATGCTTAGGTTTTATAATTTCACTTAAACTTTTGAGACAAGCCAGGGAGAAGAGAAAGGTTAAAGAAAATAATTGGGCTCAACTACAACCAGGCTCAGAGTATACACCAGAAGGCTATCCAGACAGTAAATTGCGACACTCTCTATTTGATTCTAGTTTTACGCTTGCTGTACAAGAGGCTGCGAAAATACCGGGAACACCCCAAACAGCAAAATCCGACAGCGACTCTGATTTTGGACGAGAAAAAGGAGAGAAGGCGTAACTATTAGTCACATATCTTTCGCACATATCAGTGTTTTATACATACTCATTTTTGTAATATAGCTCTTACTTATAATATCAAAATACATACTATATGATATGATATGCTATGTATATTTTAATTTTAATTTTTGACTTTTTGAGAGATGTGCTCAATTTTTCTTTTTCTTTTTATATTTTATTGTCAAACAATGCTAAATTATTTATAAGGGCTTTTTTTGGTGCTTTGAAAAATCTATAAAAAACTATAGATCAAATATCAACAGCAAAATCGATAAACTCAACATTATAACTAATCGCTGTGTTTATAGTTTTTATCTTGAATCCAAATTATTTCTGAACATGAGACTTTTTGAAGAAATACCATATTTCTTATTTATGCTATTTAAATACAAATAGTATATATAAAGAAAATTTGTATTAGTGTTACGGCAGCTTTTTCATTTTTTTTTTTTTAAAAAAAAAAATCAAAAGGGTTGGTGATGTATTATTTATTCCACTGCTGATTTACTTCCTATCTCTATTCTTATTTGGGATATATAAAGTCGATATATGTAGATTTGAATAGCAAGAAAGGATATACATAATATTAAAAAAATCTTAATACATGGGTGCTAGTACTCCTCTTTTTTTTATAAAATGTTGCTAAAAGCATTCTGGTTCAAATAAAATGTATATACATACACTATAATATACAGGAAAATAATTTAAGAGGTTCCGCATTATGCTAAAAAATCAACGTCTATTTAAGAGTTTAAAAACAGAATATACATATTGTTTAAATATTCTTAAAAGTTTTGAAAGGAAAAAGAAAAACGTGGTTAATTGTCATGATTTTTTACTTATTACCTCTATGACGGGTGGGGGGTTTGTGTGTACATAATCAATAGTATTGGATACAAATGAGGTATATATATTGTTGGCTTTATTAAACACAGATGAGCTTTCAGATATATTAGATAAAACCACTATATCGTCATATTCTTCCACTTTGTAGCATTTTCAAAGTAGCTTCAGCTTCAGCTTTGTATTTTTATTATATATATATAATTAAGATGTTTTTATAATATCATGTATCTATTTTATATTCACATGTTTATACTATATTTTTCAAGAAAATGAAAAAAAATTTCAAATTATTGAGAAAAAGCATTCAAATAAACGAGAAAAGCTTTCAATTTATTTTAAAAATTAACGAGAAAATCATTGGGAGTAAGAAAAAAGATTTAATGGGTAATCTCGTTGTGATTATTATTATAAAAATGATTTGTAATTTTGATTAGATCGTTTGAATTGACACTTAAAGATTTGCTCAAAACAGCATAAATGGGCAAAATACATAAATAATACGCAAAAGAGCCCTGATTTTTATAATAGAGAAGAGAAATAACAAAATAACTCGTTATGTATAGTATAGAAAGACATGCGTCAAAATAAGACTCTTGAAGTGTGATTAAATACTTCAATTATTCACCCATACGGCTTCAATTGAAAAAAAAAATTAGCTTTTCACACCCTTGGAAAGAAAAACGACTATAAAATCAGCAAAGACTAAGTTAGTTTGAGGCTTTTCCGGTATTTTTTCCAGAAATACGGTTTTTTATTACACAACGCTCACTGCATCACAGTCTTCAATAATAAATACTGATTTATTATGATTAGAAGTAAAAAAAATAAAATAAAAAAAAAAGTCCATTTTGCACTTTGGCAAAGTTTGGGTTCTGTAGCATGTACTGGATGAATTAGCACTTTGGAAAAGGGTGGATTTGGTAATATATTCGGACTGAGATAGCATATACCATATTTGTCTTTGATAACCACTTTGAACGTTTATATGCTAACTTCTTTCCCAATCTTTTATAATATTTACTTGTTCTGATACAGCTTAATTGATCCTATTTGATAATACCTGTGTTGATTGTGACTCTATCTTACTCACTACGTTTATACATGCTGCCGATTGTTCCCCTTTTTTCTTGATCCCCTGCTTTTTCTAGATAATTTTATCATTCTTTCAATCTCTTGAAATAAACAGTAACTAATCCCTATCGCTTGATTTCTGTTTTAAATATTTACCTCGCTAAATTTGTTTTCCTACGTTAGTTTTGTAATGTATCAATACTGTGTACATTACAAAATAAAGATAATCCCCTAGATGATTATCAGTGGATATTTGAAGCATGGTTTTGTTATTTCTTTGTTTCATGAGAATTATTGAGAAAAGAAAGAAAAAACTACTAGGCACTTGAATGATTGTAATTTTGAGTATACTTACCCGCGGTATAAAAATTTGTCCGGGTTAGACACTAAACTTCAATATCCTATGTTTAATAGTTTTTTTTTTATCTATTGACTATATTCACCTTTAATTCACACAAGCCTTAATTTATACAATGTAAATTAATATTATAGTTATACTTATTGTTTAATCGTATTACTAATATATATGCTGTCTGTGGATACTGGTTAAAAAATAACTAGCAGTTGATATGATTAAATTTTTGTTCCCATGATCAAAAAGGAGAAAATATGACTAAGTCAGTATTCAGATCAGAAGAAATACTTAACTGTATATCTAGGAAGATTTTCTTTGAAAAAATAGTTACATTGTGAAGTGTAAAATCTTGATATCTATAACTATTTATAAAACATAAATTTTTTGATCGCTTTACTTGAAACAAATATAATCCAGCAATAAAATATAATTATATTTTATGAAAATATATCACTATTTCAAGCATATATTTGTATGTTTTTTGTGACAAAATTAAAATAGAGTTGAAAGCGAATATAGATAAACATCTACATTATATGGCTTTGTTTCCTATTTTCTACCTTTTTATTATTATCATTAGTATTTGCCAAATAACGAGTTGAAATACGATTCTTATTTTCTATAATATATATTTGGTCGTTTACGTAGCCATAAATTATTATGTAAGGAATCTAACGGTGTATACAGAATATATATTCATATAAAATACCATTAAAAGCACCTATTGTATCTTAATAGAGCTAACTTTAAACGCTAGGTAAAATGATCAGATGCAGTATTATACTTGTTAGATATATGTGATTTTAATGAGTATAGTAAATACTTGCGAAATTTGGAATAAATAAAAGTTGGTCCGATATATATAAATCGCTTATAAGTGACATTTGCTTATTATTTTCATTTCTTGATAAGCTTATAAAAAAGCGTTGTTTATATCGCCAATGCTGTATTGCTTAAAGGTATAATATCTATTTTTCTTTAAAGCGGTTCAATTAAAAAATAACAATCTTATTAATACTTTTATCAGTGATTTGCCCTTCTTTATTTTTCCTAAAAAAAAAGAGAAAAAAGCTATCATAATTTTATTTCTAACATTCCTGAATATATAGACTATTTATATGTTTACATACAAATAGGTTTATTTTACCAGAGAAAGATGATCTTATTGTTTGTAGAATGTTTAAACATGAAATAATGATAGCTATATAGCGATACTTGCTTTTACATATATACTTATACGGTATTTTATTTTTCAATAAAAAAAAAAGGTTTAAGAGCAATCAACTTTAATAAACTCTAGTGATATATCTATTCATGGATGTACTTTCTTTTATTAATTATATAGACTGATGTCAAAGGAGTCATATGATAAAATAGTGTTTTAGGTATGAAGCTGGCTATAATTTTTCTCATTTCAATTAATAAAAGGAACCAACATATTGAAAATAACAGCTCTGTTGACAAATTATATAATTATATATTAAGGCTTTAATAACAACCAAGTAGATAGATGCATTCAGCATTTTTTAAGTATTATACGAGTATTATATTGTCATCTCCGATTATTTTACCCGTGATGAGACGTGCATAGTCATGAGGTTCAAATATTCCTACCTGTACACTGATGAAATATAATAGTTTTCCCTTTTGTTACTTACAGCTGGCCTGACTCGTATATAGATGTATATCCAGTGAAAGTCAGGCATAAAAATTAACATGGTGTTCTTTAATGATGAACAAGTCTGATTTTAGAAATTAAATAAAATACTATCATCAATATTTATAACATATGTACGCATGTACAAGCCTATATTGGTAAATTGGTAAATCAACGATTTTTTTTTCATCTTAAACCATATTTGGAGCGCTGACTACATTTAAATATATATGTTTTTCACTTTGATCGTAATTGACTAAATATGAAAAATCTCATAAAAAATTGGCGCCTGCGGACACTAGTATTTTAAATGATGACTACTTGTGCGATATAGTGAAGTTATAATGGTGTCATTCTATTTATATTATAATGCGAAATAAATTTAAGAAGAGCGATCTAGCGTAACTCTGTGGCATCTTATAATTATTTCGATTTTTGTTTGAAGCGATAACCATTACTTGACTTTTATTAAAAGAAGGATACCACTTTTTAATCCCAATATAATATATTTTACCGTAATTTATCTGTTTTTCGTGTACTTTTATCGGCATGAGAAGCCTTGAGTTGTTCGTTCACGTGGGCCGGACGTTTAAAAAGACAAAATGGTCTGCAGTTAATTGACATGTGAAAAATAAATGCGAAATATCATTTTTCCAGGTAAAATTAAGCACTCTGATTGGCTGATTCAGGTTTAGACATTTAACTTTTTGAATGTTCCACACACCCCGCATTTTATTATATAACCCCTCTTTTCCATTTCTCATTTCTTCTTCTTTTTTTTTTTGTATTTCTTTTATTATTTTTCGCCTCTAATTTTAATATATATATAATTCATCATGTCACTTATCGGAAGACCTCTTCAATTACAACAAAAATATTTACATCAATCTAATAAAGTCATTTCCAAAATCTCTATGTTATTTAAGTTGGCGGGGTATTCTTCGCTTGCTGCAGCACTTGTTAGCATGCTTATTTATTGGTATAAGCGATATATCCATTCTAATGAAATAGATAGAAAGCTACTTCAAGAGAAAGATATTTTGCTTGAAGATGAGCTCTATATAACTTCGAAAAGGAGACATAGTAACTTTGTTCAATCAAGCTCTATGAGAAGGGCGAGCAGCACATTGTCAGATATTAACCGTGAACAGGTAATTTGATCCACTTAAAAATGTCTTGAAATCATTTGCATGGAAATTTAACACAGAGAAATTTCTTTGATAGACTGTTTCACCGCCAGCCATATTGCCAATTACTAGACCTATTACGCCTCCAAGATCTACTTCACCTCGTGGTTGGGGGTCCAGATTACTAGATGGTGTGATGCAAGCAACAACTAACATTAGAAAGAAAAGAAAAATTACGATTTCTATGAAAAATGTAAGTTGGATTTTATTGCACAAAATGATATCAATATTTTTTTTTTATTTATTCAAACTTAATATTTAGACTATACTGTGGAACCCCTCCAGAGATGTCAACACACCCAATCATGCGTTTCACGAAAATTCAGTACTATTGCTAAATAGGTTGTCTCAACTTTATGATGTTTACGTCATAATTCATACCAATACACAAGAAGAAAAAGAACAAATCCACCAATTACTGAAGAATGCTAATATATTAAACCAATCTAATCAGGGATCTATTGATGAACGCAAAGTACTTTACTGCTCATCTGAAGAAGGAAAATCTCACATCATTAAGCACCTGGAGTCATATATCCACATTGAAGGTGGATGGGAGAAAGATGATGGGTATAGTCTTGTACAATCACTTTACGGAACATCTTCGGTTCAGCATATCATTTGGGTTGTTTCAAACCAAATAAGACCTCTCCATGAAGGCAGTGTAGATGAATCAGTAATCGAACTTGCAGATAAAATGATCAACTCCACACTTGCAAAGCAAGTTGGATTTTAAGACAAATATATATAATTTAGACAGTTACTGTAGAATACTTATGATACCCCCCCTCTTATTTATTGAATCAATTTTATACCATGACCAATATAAAAAAAATACAATAAATTTTTTTTAATTTTTTCCGCTGAGTAACCAATTTGTTATCTATTTGACTGGACAAAATCTAATTTGTAAAACCATCTTATCAATATAATGGATAAGATAAAATAATATTTTCTTTCTCCCATGTAGTGACACCCTGCTGTTTGGTCATCTGAGATCTGCATTTCTTTGTATCTCCCCCTTTTTTTCCACTGTTCTTGGTCTACATTTTCCTGCTGTTTTTTTTATGGAAATAGTAATTTCTGAAGCAGAACCAATCATATTTAGAGCAACATACTTCCTCTTTTTATTTAGTATATTTTCTCAAAGCTATAATCCTTTGGCTTAATATATAAAAAGGGGTGCTAGTATTTCTTTATTTTATTTCTTCTAATTTTCATATGTTTATATAAAAAAAAAAACACCCATGACGAATCACAAGGATGCCTATTTTTTCTTATTTTGTGTACTACAGCCATTAAGCGATTCAAACAGTAAAGTTTCAGATGTAAAACTCAATATTGTTCAAAAAGGTGTATTTCCCATCTGCTTCCCGCTCATGTCTACTTCTTCCCTCTCTTAATATTGATTGTATCTACATAACTTTCCATTAGAATGTTTTTTGTTTGATCAGCCGATCATTTCATTCGAAATGTTGAAGATAAAAACGTAAAAGTTTCATTTTTCGGTATTCAGTACTCTATATTAACGATACGATTATAAACAATATATATATAGAAGAAAACGTGGAAGGCTGCAATCAAGTAGTGCTGGATGGCTTGTAATCTTATTTTGTTTTGTTTTTCTATTTTGTTTTTCTTGGAACAGAACAATTCATTTATCTTTTTGCTATTTGAAAGAGATTAGTCTAATATAATATTAAGTAAGTCACATGGATACACTACAATGAAAAATAAAGGAGTCCCTTAGAAAACAACATGAGCAATAAAGGAGTAGGTTAAACTTAAACGCTAAACTTGAATAAATCATATTTTAGATTTTTAAGCCTATCGTGTTAAGATATCAGAGGAATGATATTAAACCTACAGAAAGCAGTTAAACAAAAATATATTTAACCTATAAACAAAAAAAAGAGAAGATGGATAAAAAGCTATAATTAGCGATATGGTACTGTACCAATAATGGTCTAAGATTCTTATTCTCGTGTATATAGCCATCTTTCATAGAATAAAATATCCTTTTATATTTGGGAAATATATATATATATACATTTAAAAAAAATGGTAAATAAATATCAAGATAGGATAAAGCCATGATCTATCACTTGAACAAACCAATAAAAAAAAAAAAGCTCATACCATAGTAAAAAGTGCCATTTTTTTCTTTTTTTTTTTCTGCAATGGTTATCTTTAAAAAATAAATACTTATATTCGTTAATGTTTTTTTTGAAGGTTTTAATACAACCTTTCTGATATAATATGTGATCAAATATTTCTAATAATATAATATAAATGTCAAACGTCTCCTTTGTTGTATTTGACATCTGTATTTAATACAATCTTCTATCAACATTGAGTATTAATAGTTATATATTAAGACATCTTGTACTATTTTTACATCTAATCTATTTAAATATTATACCCCAGTATTTATTATGAGCTCTCTCTCACTTTTCTAAATAAACCGAGAAGAGAGTAACTTCCTATTTTTGACTTTATTTTTATTATCTGTATCGTTAAAGCTCACATCTTTTTTAGTTAGGTGAATCCAAAAATCCAAATAAGTAAATGAGAAGGTAAATTTAGAACAAGAACCATAAGTAAGGAACACTACTTTCAGGACTTCCAATTCCTCGGGAAAGATGAATTGTGTCTTTATTATTATCCGTGGCAAACTATATAGCCAAATAAGTAATTGTTATTTTTAAATAGATATACAAAGAGAAATATCATAGATCTTCAGTAACAGTATTCTAAAACTGACAAATAAAAAAATGGATGAGTAAAGGGTTTCTTCATTTTCATTAACCCTAGTAGAAAAATAGGAGACATAGCACAGTCTGATTATGAAAAAACTCTATCACAAGGTAGAGATTTGATGTTATATAGCTATAGACAAATAGACACAGGACCTTGTGTAATAAACTGTTGCTAATATCATGGAGTCTTCATCTAGCCATAAGATATTCGTAAAAACCATCTTTACGAGGGACCTCAGATCCGAGAATTTAAAGGAGACAAAGAGGGTTGTATCCGTAAAAAATTACTTAGTACTATTGTTCATAGACTCTCTAAAGGACATTTGGTCTAAATTGAATATATTATACTTCATCTTTCTTTGACATTATCAACATTAAATCTTTATGAGATGTAGGCAAAGAGATTAATTCTCTTACAAAGCAATTAGACTATATGCTCGACAGTACTCTATGTATATCTTTATGTATATATATTCCTAAGATTAATATACTTAATATTGTTTTTTTTTAGACACGGTAATCTATCTGAAATCAACAAAGAAAGAGTGTTTTCTTTTTTCTTGTTTCCTTTTAAAAAATAAATAATCAGGAATTGCATTTAATTACTAATAAAAGGTAGCAAGTTTTACATTAAATGATATATGTATTTCTTTCTTTCTATATCGTCCAACTTTCAACTATATCAGCTTCTTCTTCTCCGATAAATGGTTTGTGAATAGAATTAATCATAATATCACTGCAAAAGATACACTGGTGAGCAACAATATCGTCCAAAGCATATCGTAATTTTTCAATACGTGTACTAATTGTTTTTTCATCTTCTAATTGTTGTGTTGTTCTTAACAGCTTAAATTCCTGAGAAAGTTGTTCTTGGATATCAGCAAGCTTTCTTATTTGACGTGTTGGCAAATATTTTGTAATCTGACGCGAGCAAGATATTAGTATACACAGAAACACACTATAATACAATTATACTATACTTTACTTTGTTTATCAAGCAGTCTGCATGAAATTCATGATTACAGGGAAATACATAAAACTGCCTTGTAAGTAGCGGAAAGTCACAAATGGCGCACATTTGTTCTTCTTCAACTATAGCAAATCTAAATCGTAATAATAATAATAATGATAATGATAAAAATAGTATAAATCAATACAAAGTGATATAAAAAAAATATTTACCCATGTGATAACGGAAATGTTTTACCTTTTCCTTAGTTTTCCAACGTCGAGTCGAATATGATCGGCACTAACTGTAGCATTATCCATTTCCACTTTAAGCTCTTCGATATTTATGTTATATTCCTCTAGTGCCGAACAAATTTCATCTTTAAAATCATTTATTAGAACGTAATCCGGAAAGAAAGGTAGGATATCCTCCATTTTTAAAATATCACACTTTTTTAAAAATTGCATTGCACTATTACAAGAGTAAGTAACGAAGCTTTATCATTCAATCAGTTATTTTTCCACTTACGCTTTGATATCTTTGTTGTGACGAATAACATATTTTGCGATTCTCAGCCAAAGTTTCTTTCTTGTTACAATGTCATCGTCATCATCTTCTGGTTTGTTTGCATTTAGACAAGCAAGATCAAGATCACCATGCTAGATGTAAAAGCAATTAAAAAAAAAAAACTCTCTTTATTGTCACTATCGTTATAAGTATATACCTCCAATGCTAAATTCACTGCTTCTTCATACAGACCCATTTGACTATAAATATGGACACAGCTTTGCATACGACCATTTTGCATACATATTCTCAAAGCATAATCCAATTTGTAGTGCATTTCACGACCTTCATTTTTCAAAAAGGTCAATAGCGCAGTTTCGTCTTTGATAGGTTGTGTTGCATAGAGTGTAAGAAGGAAGTTGTGAACAATAGGATCGGTATTACTCAAAGTAGTAACTACATGAGATAAATAACGAATCGCTTGATCCTATACAGATGTTTTATTAAATAATGTATGAATAAATTGACATAATCAAAGATGTATTTACCTCAGATGCACGATTTATTTTACAAGAATGATTATATCGCAACAAAGCTGGAATAAGGTGTCTTGGGTTAAGATTAGGATGATTAATTAATATATCTACCGTTTTTTCAGGTGCATTTTCGATTAAGGACGTACTGAACTTGTAAAATAACTCGGATTTATTCTAGAAATAACGGGTCATTAGTTTTTTTTTACGTTTTTTTTTCAAAATACACAGAACAAACAATGTAGTATTTACCTGTCCATCCAATACTTCAAGTGCCTTATCCCAGTTCTTTTCATATATCCAATTATCAATGACTTTTTCGAAATCGCCAATATAAAATGCGTAATAAAGCACCTCAGTTTGACGACCGTGACTAGCAATCAGTTTATAAGTAGTGGGTATATGTAAATAGACACCGTAGGTTCCTAAAAATGTTTGAAATTGATTATTTATATTTTGTAGCTCACGATGATAACGATTTGATCTATCTTGAGATGAGGAATAAGTGGATGTGAAATTGACAGATGCTGACATGTCTTCCAGTTGGTTTAGTTTAAACAAAAACAATTCAACAAGCCAAGTAGATATTAGAGTTTTTTGGGTGCGATCCTAATAGAATAGAATATCGGATTTATAAATAGGGTACATCCTTTTACTTTTGAATTTACCTTATCATCTAGTCTTTCTAATCTACTTGCTAAGAAAAATCTTAGCGCGTCCCTTTCCTTCTTCTGAGTGAACTTGAGAGCAACCTCTTCAAAAGGAACCGTACTCTTTGCAAAATATTCTGCACTCTGCATATAGCGATGCTGATTAAAATCCTGTTGTGCTTGTGCTGTATAAATCTGTGTCCTTTGTGATGGCTCTTTACAATATTGAAGTGCTGTATCATACTCCTTTTTCTGAAGATAAAGCTTCCAAACATCTCTTTCTTCGTCTTTAATCACAAGCTCATACATGGCATCCGAGGTATAAATCCAATATGTCCTTTTAATATCATCTACTGTTACTCCTCTTACAACTTCATTTCGGTTCTATTCACACAATCAAATAATATAATTTAGTTAAAGAAAGACTCCCAAGTAAAACAAATAAGTAGCATTGTATATCAGAATTGGTTTTCATACCAGTGGAATAATTTCCTCGTATACAATTTTATCATTTAAACGACAAACCGCTCGGACATGATCTTTATAGAGTAAAATGAAATGGAATTCTGTTACGACAAAAGAAATAGGTATATCTGTGACCAGATGACCAGCTTCTTCATCATAAGAAGTTGGTGGAAAAGGTAAAAGACTTGGACCATCGATTGTTTCACCTCCATTTTCTGTAAAACTCAATTTCCCATGATAAATACCAGTACCTGTCAACCATGCAAACGATTGAGGTACTCCTTTTTGCTGTAACTCTGGGAATCGGTTAAAAAACAGCATACAGCTATAATCAATATCGCTTGGTAACTCTTGAAATTCGGGATTAGATTCATATTCAGCAAATACGAGTTCAAACAATGCTTTTTCTCCAACAGGTGATTCATTTGTCGTGTTTGTATATCTGACAGAACCCACAAAATGATAAAATCGGGTGGGAGTGGAGATAAAGATAAGGTATTTACGTCGATTGGACGGAAAACGTTCCATTTGGAGACCTGTGATTGGCATTGGTGTATGTAATGAAAATAACTGAGTCAAATATTTTTCTTCGCGTCTAAAAAAATCATCAGTAGGCTCCAAACATGTTTCGAATACAAGTCCATTCTCTGTACCGACTAATATCTCCCGTGTTGAACTACTCGATAAATCAGCCAATTTATTCCATGCGATTGACGTGATGACAATACCCTTTTGTTTTGTTTTTTATTACACGTTGAAATTATTATGCACTCTTTCTTTCTTTTTTGATTCATTATGAAGAGAATGACTCACCTTTAGTTTACTAAGTTCTTTTGTTCTCTTCCATTTATGAAATAAATAATAATTATCCCCATTGTCTGTACTAACAATAATATGACGTCCAGTTGGATCCAAGAACAGTTGCTTTACTTTATTATCACTTGACTTTCTAGAAATCTCCACGACTGAAATACACAAATAAATAATTCAATAAAGATAAGCCATGCAATATCTCCTTCTCCTTATTGTTCCTACCGTCAACTTCAAGTGGATTGTCGAGATCAATTCTCAATATACGAAAGTTTGTTAATGCAGCGGCTAAAATGTTATTTTGTACTGCCATGTCCATCAAGATTGCAGGTAGCTGAAACTGAACATATTGTAAAGAAAAGAGTGGAATTCCGGTGTTAATGTCGATAAGACTAGACGACAACTCTTTCTAATGTGAAGTAGTAGTAGAAAAAATGGTAATTAGTTTGAGAGCGAAAGTAAATGTTGGAGCCATTTATTCTATTATCTACTCCAAGAATGCTCTTAATTACTTTGATGTTTTTCATCGGAGGAGGTCGATCAACGAGCTGTTCATCCTCTTGTATTATATTATCTTGCTCGCTCGATTCTAAAAAGTCATCAAAGAGTGACATGATAATAGTTATAATAATAAGAGCTAAATGTAAATTCAGGCATTATAGTTTATTTTGTTTTATTGGTTGGCTAATTTTGCACCCAAATCCACGTGACCGAGAATACGGGGCTTAAAATATATGCTTTCCGTTCTTAGATGCTTAAAGGCTTTTGAAAGCTTTCCAAATGAAGTTGACACCCGAGAACTGTATTTCTTGTGAATGTATTTTGTAGCTACAATACTTATTTATAAATCAAATTTACATTAGGCTTATACAATGTTTATTTATTAAAATTTAAAAACAATGAAAATGAATGCGCTGTCGCTTTTACGAATACTACCATTCTTTATCTTCTGATATAAACTTGTTACTTTACTATAAGCTTTATTGCTACTATTATTACTATCGGACCATTAAAATCTAACTGCTAAATATAATACGTATATACTTGATCTCATATCTGTTATATTCAGCCACTATTACTCTTTATCCTTCTACTTTTTTTTTTTTTTATTATCTTTCTAAGCCCCATAAAACTCTACATAAAGTCTACTCGAATCTTTTCTTTTTCTTCGTCTTCTTCGTCTTCTTATTTACTTTTTAGATTAGTTATAGCAATATAAATAAAACATGGATACTTGGCTTAGTTCAAATTACATTGCAGAAAACTATGTTAGATCTCTCGTAACTCCTACCTTTTCATCGGCTATTGCCTCCAGGTATAGAGGAAAAGAAAAATGAAAAAGGAAAAGAGTTCTACAAACCTAACTCATTCAAATAATTTCCTAGTGTTATATTAGGTATACTAACTGTATGCCTCTACACGAGTTATAAAAGAATACCTTTTCTACCTTTTTTTCATTACGCGAATGCATCTCGTAAGTTTGATTGTCATAATATGTATGGTATCTATCTCACCACTATTTGATAGTATTATATACGCTTTCTTTTATTTTCATCTTGGTTTTTCATGAAGATGATAACGAAGCTACTGAGGAAGATATGTCTGCCGAAAAGTTCTTGCATGCTGCACTATTTACCATTGAATTTGCAAATTTCTTTGTTCTACTAGGTCTATACCGATTACTTGTATCCTGGGTAGTAGATGGGCTTGGATTGAATAAAAAGAGTATTGTTAGATTTGGTTATATCTCCATATTCTTGTCTGCAGTTCCATTAGGTATTTCAGTTGCCGCAGATGCTTTATTGGTCAATGAGTTTTATAAAGCTGAAGAGTCATTAAGCGCTATTCACTTGGCATTACTATTAAAGTCTGTAGGTGGCATACTCAATATTATTCTCGTATTGGTATTTCTTTGTATTGTTCTTCACTTTACTCGAACGGCAAGAAATATGATCCGTACTGGTGCCATGCAAAGACCTCTTGTCAGTATGAAATCATCTGTGACCCTTCTTGTTGCTATGGGAATCGTGACACTCCTTCGCTTTTCCTACGATGTTATCATAGCGTTATCTGATTTAAACTCTGATCCTGTTTTGGATGTGAAAACTTATTATGCCCTGGCGGTCACAGCTGGTATATTCATGATTCTTATGGTTTACCTCGGAAACATCACAAAGATAAAAGGAAGAATTGATGTAAGTACCTACTATTTCTAAAAATAACAATGGCAATAATAACCCTTTTATATCTATATATCTTTTTTTTTTTGGTTGAAAACCATAGTATAATGATACTGAATCAACATCAAGGGCAAAAAAAATGATAAAAAATTTCAATTATAGTAATGAAAAAGAGGAAATTGTTCCTCTTTCTAGAACACCAATGCAAATGGATGAACATCCATAAAGAACTGATAAACAAAATAACAATAACAATAACAGCAATAATAAATCAACGTGTATAATCTAGTTTTTCTAAAAATATAAATCAAGCCTCTCCCTATTTAGGTCTTACCTGTAATATTGTCCCACCTAGCTTTTCGGGCGTAATGTCCCCCTTGCTTTCGGACTATGTACATAATAGTTTTATCAAGGCTTTCTTTTTTTTTAAAAAAAAAAAAAAAAAAAAAA
>VCJA01003387.1:8204-20483 GCA_024139275.1 Backusella macrospora
TGATAATTATAAATTTTAGAATTACTTAAGTATTTCTCATTATTTTATTTATTTATTTACACCTCTGTTTCTTCTTTTCTTTTTTTTCTTTTTTTTCTTCTTTATTTTAAATAAAAATAACAACAGTAACAATAACAATTACCACACCAACAATTAATATTTATAAAAAAAGATGCCGAGTGTCAACGAAGCTCTGTTTATTTTAGTTATTGCTATTATATTTACGCTTGTTCTTCTTTCTCTATATCTGCTAATGAATAAGGCTAACAACCGAAGACGAGAACTAAAAGATTTGGAGCAGCGTTTGCATATGCAAGAACAACTTCATTTATACTACTTGGCCGAGCATGCTCAGCTTGATGTAATGGAGCCGGCTATGGTGAAAGAAGGACATTTAGTCAAACAACAACCAGAGAAACAACAACAACAACACCAACAACAGTTACAGCAACAGCAACAGCAACCAATTTCATCTCAAAAAGGTAAAAAGGACTCTATTCTAAAAAAAGTATATGGTTTTCGTAGCGCATCATCATCACCACCCATCCCTCAACAAGTAACGAGACCTAGTGCAACAAGACCACCATCATTTTTACCAATGAAAGATAGACCGCGTTCATTTATTAGTGAAACAGCAGGAGCTTCCCCTCCAGCATACACTGACTATTCTACATCTATTCCAATAACGTCAAATAATTATGGTGATGAAAAGCAAAATGTTTAATTGGCGAGAGAGAAAGAGAAATATGCCCCTTGATTAACTCGAAAAAACTTTTGAACACATCCCTTTTTTTTTTATTTTGTATAAAAAAAAATTCGATGGCCTCCTCTAATCCTCATCATCCCTTTCCCTTGAGATTCATTTCTCTTCTCTTCTCCGACTTTGCTTCGTATAAAACATTTCACAAACCATCCATTTTGGCATCTCTCTCTCTCTCTATAAAATGGTTGTTGCATGCATTGAATCATATCTTTTTTCTTCTTTCTCTTGTTAAAAAAACTAAAGTTTACTTTTCAAGCATTTATAATATTTAATTAATAAAATTTACTTTAAAAACAATATTTTGTTTATTTTAGCAATTCTCGAAATTACTTTAGATAGTCCGAGCTTTGACTTTTTTTTTCCCCTGAGAACGAGAGGGAAAAAAAGGGAGGGCAATTAAATACATATTTACACTAGTTATTTTCCTTGTAAAATATTAGAAATATATCAAAAATTTATATTTTAAATCCATGTCAATGATAAACTGTAAAAATTAAAATTCGAATGTATCTACTAGATAGAATTTAATTTCAGCGTTATATATACATATAACAACATCGTTTGCTTATTTATTTTCTGTTCTGTATGTAACTTAATAATAAAAGAGTTTGTTAATTGATTTATTAGCAATTTTCTATATACGATTATTATTAGTAAATATGGGTATACATTAAGTATGGTATTTTAAGCTGGAGTGCTCGTCTATATATTATTTACTATTTAAATGACTGACTTAAAAAAGAAAAAAAGCCCTGCTATTCATTGACACGGTATTTTTTTTCTTTAAAGAAAAAGAAGGGGGAAGGGAAAAGGAGAAATTCTTTAAATGCTATGGTACAATTTTGGTAATATACTATTATTGTGCAGCGTAATATTCAGTCCATTAAATGTATGCATATTTAGAACCTGTGTTCTTCATAGAACTACTTTATTTAGAACCAACTTGATTGTATTCTTTTCGTGTTACATGAAGCGACTCTACTCCCATTTTTTTTCTTTCTGATTATCGTTTCTATTGAAATATTTTTCTATAGCGTTTTATTATTTCAATACACTTTATTATACACTAAAACTACTTAAGGTCATTTAAGAATTAGAAGCAAATGAAGTGGGACAAAATTGAAGAAGGATTGATTGACTTTATTTCATTTTTAAATAAATTGATTATGAACTGAATCTACCAGACGAAAAAAAAGACACAGAGATACAGATTTATCCCTTTATCTAGACGAACAACTGACTCGAAATATAGCCTTACTATTTCACTTATGAAAGTGTTTTCTTTGATATGTACAACAGCATGTCGCTTATCACCATCTTCCTAGTATAAATACACCTCCAAGATCGTAGCGTAGGGGCAAGGCAGTCCGGAGTAATGAAAAAAGGTTCTGAAGGACTGGATGGTCATCATCATAATCATTATATAAAAATCATCATTATCATCATCATCATCATATAAAAATCTTATTGTGTCTGTCTTCTATATTTGGATGACACGCAAAATAGGAAATTTCAACAGTTCACTTGCGA
The DNA here is from genome assembly GCA_024139275.1 of Backusella macrospora. Classification (NCBI taxonomy): domain Eukaryota; kingdom Fungi; phylum Mucoromycota; class Mucoromycetes; order Mucorales; family Backusellaceae; genus Backusella; species Backusella macrospora. Next base: position 10,498 of record VCJA01003387.1, read on the forward strand.
GTTATGAAAAAAAACATGCTGCTTTTATTTTAATGAAGTTGCTTTTCTTTGTTAATCTCTGCTAAGTTAATTTCGATTAAGTAAACTAAGAATCCCTCTCGTTTCTTTTTCTACCTTTTTTTGAAAAATGAAAACTATTGAAGACTATTGAAACAAAAATGCCATTAAAATTTGTTAAGTTCGATGCTAATATAATCATTACAGAGGTTATTCTGACTAACAAGATAATCACTTCGACCTATACGCATTGCGATCAACAAGGACACTAGCAACAAAAATCACTTGAATACCGCCTGAATGCGATCAATACTAATTATATGGAAATTCAATTTATAGAAGTTAGTATTGAGCATGGCAGTGCGCCTCAAAGTAGCAGTACTACAACTATCAAATTATGAAGTATTATTTCTGAAACCGTAGTCTCTGAAAATGAACGTGGGATTATTCGTTGTAGTAAGGCTTCATATACTGCCAACGAGATAAAACCTAACCATAATTTCTTTCGAGAATTTCTGAATGGTAGCTTAGTTGAATCCAGAGAGTTTAAGAATAGCGTCAGAGTGTCTAATTCCAAATTTAATTTTACTTCTCTTGGTGTTACATTTGACCAAAGTGCTCTAAGATCTGGAGGTACTTATACTTTTCGTAAACATATAGGGTATATACCATAGTATTAAATCACTTATATCTTCAACACCACACACCGCACACCACACCTATAGTAGCCCAAGTTAATACATTTGATTCTACCTATCAAATTAATATCAGAAGTGGAAATGGTTCAGTACTATATGAACTTACTGTTATCTTTCTACAGCAGTTTTTACATCATATATATGAATATACTAGAGATTTCAGGAGGATAACGGATGGTGGATGTAGTTAAGAATCCTGAAGGTGCTGAAGAGGCGAATATGGTATTTAAAGATGACGGCATACCTAATCCTAGAAGATATAATGCGCCCACAGTATCTGAAATGGGAATAGTGTATATCAACAGAGAAAGCGCAAACGTTGGGCCCAAGTATCGGTAAAAGAAAAACAGCATCAACGTTTTTTTGGGTTTGTCTAAACAGGTAAATTGATCGGGGGAAAACATGAGTGCTTATATCAAAGAGTGCATCATAAATCTCAAAAGCCACGACTCCAATAGGAAAAGCCAGTACTTGTTTTTTTTCAAACATTAGGTTGATCACATGGTTATATTATCCGGAAAAAAGTAGACAAAACAAGTAGAATATTAATTTCGGTTTTAATTTCTTTTTGAGTGGAATTATATCAATATATGAAAAATGAAGTAAATCCTATGCTCTGTGATTTTATAGCCAAATATCAACCAAAAATCGCAGAATAGTCCCTAACAACTAAAGCTTCAACATCCCAAAGCCTAATCAACATAATTATGTTACTTTAGATAATAATACATCTATCTTAATATAACAATATATGTTCTTTTATCTCTGTTTATTTCATTTATTGATTAAATTTACATTCCAATAGACTTGTACATGTATTAAATGGTAAAGTATTGGTAATGAAAAAACTCCTATTTTTGAAAATATGACATAGAAATTTTTATTTGGAAGAAAAATAAATCCATGACATTTACCATAGATAATATATCACCAATGTTAATGACAATTGTTGCCGTTTTCAACTTTGTCTTTGGTATTTTCACAACTGCGTGGGTTTCCACTCGTGATCGCTCCATAATTATATTAAAGCCTGCCTCATCAATGAATAAGCAATTACTTTCAAAAACTATGTAAGTATCTTCCCCGTACTTGACTCAATTGTATCTCTACTCTATTTTTTTCAGGACTATTTCTTTCAAGTTAAAATTAAGCTTTTACCAGCTGAAAGTAGTGCTTGAAGGAATTTTCAAATATTTTGCAGCATCTCGAACGGACATGCTCTTTTCATTCAGCAGGAAAAATAAATATTCCACGCTTTATTTTTTATATCTACGATATATTTTGGGGGTTGAAGCATCACTATCGAATAAATTATCTTTTTTAATTCCACTATTACTTGTTTCAACTTGTCCATCCTTTGGTCTCTCAGGAGGTTTAAGATCGAGACACTCATGGAAGCTAGTAACATCTCCGAGTGGGAAACTTGAGTCATCAACTTCTATTTGAAGCACAGACACTTTATTTTCATCTTCATTAAACATTTTGTCTTTATCATCATAAAATATAAACTGATTCAATTCAATTGATCAATAAGGATTTTATCAAAAAAAAAAAAGGACTCCTTGTAGTGCCTGTTTTTTATATTTTCTTGGCTTATTTTATTTTTGTGAGTGCACTAAAAAAAAGTTTTCTGAAGTGCCCCATTAATTTCAGGAAATAGTGTATATAATGGTATTAAAAGTATTCCTAAGATGATTTATGATCTTTCTTTGGCTTTCCTAACGCAACATAACCAGCAATGATAACTATGATACCTATATGAGCGATCCAATAAATACTATTGTAGGCTTTGACTCCTCTTTTAAATGTCAATAGGTCAAAACCAACCATGGCATAGCTAAAGCAAAACGATGTTGATAACCAAGCGATGAACTTCCACAACCAAAGAATGGCCCTGTATTCCTTCATCTGAGGTTGCACAATAGGAAAATAAATGCGTTTTCTGATCAAGCGCTCAACGAAAATAAATGAGAATTCCAAAAAGAAGGTTTCAAAATAATTAAAATGATAGCCATGCCATAACGCAAGGAATAGCAGTGCTCCTACTTTCGAAAGATCTTTATTGCCAAAGAATCGAAGTCGCTTAAACACATAATATTTAACCCAAAGATTGGTGTTTATATTAAAAGTGGGTACCAGGTGTTCGATGGATGTTGCAAACTCAAACTTTAGTGGTCTGATATTGGAAAGACCTGCAAAACTAGGTCGACCTCTTTCATCATCTCCTTCGTATGAAATACCGAAAAGAGAACTTGTACCTACATTTATATATTGTAATAATAATGAAAGTGTCACTAAAAACTATATACTAAACCAGCAGTTTTATGAATTCATATATATGTTACATTACCTTCTGTTAATAACCATACACCAAGGTATTTGACATACACCATTTTACCACATATCCAAAAATCAACCAACCTACTCAAAAAACCCTTTGCCATATATTCATCAGTGAGGAGATAAGTTGTAGGATAACCAGTACCAACAATTTGAAGAACACAAATATAACATAATCCGAGAATCAAGCACCTTTTTATATATTCAAATTGTACCTGTTCGGTATAGGGAGCATCTTCTTGTTTTATACCATTATAAGGACCAGATAAAAATCGCCTATAAAGTGAAAATGAAAATTGGGGTCCAATAAGAAAGGCTGAAGGGAAATAACAGTATCCTAGAACTTGAAATAAATCCGGTAATGTTTTCAAAGGTGCATCTGTACCGAACGAATGTGGATGTTTTGTTTCTTTTTGTTTCTTTTGTTCTTGCTGATGTAATTGTTGTTCGGCTATTTTGCTATGAGGATCGATTTCACCACCATCCATAAAATCTGAGCTGAATCCCATTAGTCTCAAACATAAAACACATTGCGTCGTTGTCCAATTAATATCATATTCATCAGAAGCTGTGCACGCATATCCGACTAGTATGTAGATTAGATTAAATATCCATACGGCCACTGCACCAGCTTTTCTATTATTGAATTGATCACTAAGATGACAGAGATAATAGCTGATAATAATGGTAATAAGAGAATGAAAGATGTCGCCTAAATTGAATAAGAAAGATAAAAATAACCCAGTAATGGAAATATACAGATTACGATCATAAGCAGTGTGACCGGTCTCTTCTACTACATATTTCTTATGGTAGTAATAAGCAAAAGGATATGCTGCTAATAAAGTAAGAAACAATCGTACACTTGATTCTGGAACACCTAACAGCCAAGCCAAAGGTGCTGATAAAATATACATGTTTTTTTTTCTTGTTCACAATGGAAACAGTAGCGAAAAAGAATACTAAAATATAAAAAGTCTTAAATTTTAAATACTCTCATTTGTTTCAGTTGTATCAGCGCCGAGTCATTTACGAACGGCATTTTAATGTTTTGATTTTGATTGAAAGTAAAAGCCGTGGTAAATAGGGAATAACACATTGTTATTCGAACAATGGCGAAAAAAAAAAACGATGATATAGTGAATATATAGTTATGTATATAACTAACTCCCCCCCCTCTCTCTCTTTATAACTGTTATAAACATAATCGAATGCTATATTTTGCTTTGGCAAAAAAAATCACAGAACTTTGATATGAAGTAATCTCACGAATAAATTTATGCTAAACAGAGAGTAATAATAATTTGCAGAAAGAATGAGTTTATCTTGGTAATGTTTATTTGCTTGACTTTACTTATCAAAATAAATGTACATGAATGGAATCTCTCCAATGTAATGATATAGATTTTCTGTCATCATATTTTTTCGTATAACTCAAAGTAATTAATTAAACATGTCTGATTTGGAATAATCTATTATTATTTTAATCATTAGTAATCATATCCCATCTTCATTGGAATATCCATGTATAAAATATATTCAAAAATCCTTTTTTAGGGCTAACAATAATAAATATAAACGTACATAGTTTGTGTCCACAATATCTGAGTGTTGTTGTTGTAAATCAGCTATTGAAAATCGATTGTCTTCATATGTAATCGCCAATTAGATAAAGATTGTAGGCGATAGTAAGTCACTTTTTTACTGTGTTTTCGGACAAAATAGCAATAATTCTTGGAATCGAGACTAAAGTTTTTAGAACTAATGACTAAAAGTATTAAAAAAAAGTGATACACATTTTTATACATATTCGCAAGCTTCTTTTCATATGATTTTTATACTTTTAGCGAAAAATCCATATTTCCCAACCTTCAAAATTCTCAATACTAAAGCAATCGAACTTTCCAATTTCTAAAATATCCGTTTTGTAACCATTGTTCAGGCAATCGAGCCTCCCACCAACCTTTTTCTGATATTAAAAAAAAAAATCAAATTTTATTGGATTGAGTAGATTTTATACGATTAAAAGTATCTCCAGAGGATATACAGTCTCAAAGATTTTTTATTAAGACAATCACTCTTTTGATTCTTCTTTTTAAATCCTATTAACTTCGTTACTGATTTTCCTTTTATGGCACTTTTTGAATAAGCTTTACAATGATTAGTTATCTTTCTTTTTTTTTTCTTACACATATCATTCACAAGCAACTGTAAGTAATGTATATATTGAGGATCGACTTTACAAGCCATGGCTTTATATCGACTTGTCTCGAATTATTCATGTCGCATCATTTTATATTCGTAGTCGCGAAAAAGAAATATGTTTTTTTTTGTATTGTATTGTATTTATTTACTTTATTCTTTAGTTGAACGTAATTGTGTTAATGCAATACTAACTCTGTCACGAACATCTTTATTTACGTCCTTTTCCATAGCAACTAAGCTATCTTCGACACCCAACTCACGTAATTTACGACAACGCAAGATGAGATCTATCATAATAAATAAAAAATAAAGTAGTAATTAATAGTACGGATAATTAAATCATTCAAAATTTACCTTCATCCTCTTCCTCATCATCAGAATCGGTCCATGTCCAGTTAATTATACACCAGACGGCAGCCAGTCGAACACTAGAATCATTATGTTCCTATCAAAAATACTATTATTGCTGTGTCCATTCTCAATGATATAAATTAACTTACAAGATGATTTATAACGCTATTGACAATATTGCTTCTACTCATTAAATCCACCTTTGGTGAATCGTCGTTACTTGACATGTTAACAACAATATAAAGAGCTGGCAGTAATGTCTTTATATAAATCAATATAAAGTATTTCAGAATCGCTCTCTTTTATTATCATTATTATAATTATTAGTAGAGCCACTTTATAAAACCTTACCACCGTGTTAACACTTTCATCATATTCATCTAATCCCATACTTGAATAAACTTGTAACTTATTTTCCAATACGTCTAACAAATCATCTTTTCCGATCCCTTCAATGACCCAATCAACATCTTCTTGCCTTCCATGGACCAAATTTCGAACAATTTCCAGCGCCTGCTCTTGAATCGTAACGTTTGGCTCGTGTAATAAATCGATTAATGCGTTATATGAAAGTACATCCATTACTTTTTTCTTGGCTTCCAAATCCGCTTTGCATAATAAATTGCGTAATGCCCACACACCATTTAATTGGAGATCAGGATCCTTAGATTGGGAATATTCCACAAATCGTTTTATAGCGCCAGCATCAATCACGGCTTGCTTGACAGGCGAAAATTCGAGAACAAGATTACATAATGCGCCACAAGCTGCTGCTTGAACAGTAGTCGATTGATCAAATAACAACTATAGAAAAAGCAAAGAAAGGAATACGTTGGTTTCCTCCCTTTTCTAGGTTTCCATTTTCTTTAAGTTTTTAATACCATACCTTTGTAAGTGGCGTTGCAATACCAGAATCCATCAAGCTTGTTCTTAAATGACTGACACTACGGGAAAGTGATTTTGCACACTGACAGGCTGCAAGTCTCACATTGGCATGTTTACTCTTCAAACCTGAAATAACATGGGGTAATATTTTAGAGTCAATAGCTTGTGTCCGACATTCTTCTTTTAGCAGTGTAGCTGCTGCTAAAGCAATAAGAGTATTCTAAATTATACCTTTATTATTATCTGTGCTATTACATCCAAAATACCGATAATGATAACTTACCTCCTTAATCTTAGCATTCGATTTGGATACAATGTTAATACCAGAGACACCCAGCTGAGATGACTCCTCTTCTTCTGAGTGACTCACGCTTACCAACAATTCAGCCAAACAGGGAATAGCATCTGCGTCGAGTGCTGCCTTTTGCATTTCCTCGCTATCTTTAATCAAATCTGCTAATACAAGAGGTGCCATTTCTTGAACTCCTTCTGTTGGATCCTGTAGTAGTTTTATCAATGTTGGAAGTGCAACAAGAACAATTTCATTTGAAGGCTCTTGAAAAACATCGATACGATAAAACTGTGTCAAACTAATTCGAAAATGTATGCATATATTAACTTCACTAGCCCATAGTATATCTTGGTTATTATGTATAGTTACCAAGTTGCCGCGATTAAACGCGTTTTAGGATTTTTATCCTTTACAAACTCAACAATTGTATTGATTGTTAATTGATTCGAGTTGGCAGCTACCCATGATTCATCGTATATTTTAGTTTGTTATTGTTACTATACCTTTTATAATATAAACTTACCTTTTGAATTTATCAAGAGGGTTCCAATCGCTTTATTCTCACGACAAAGACTAGTCATTGCATCCAAAGCCGCTTCTTGTGCTTTGATACAACCAGAATGTAGTAAATTAGCCAAAGGTTGAATAACACCTGCTTCTTTAAACATAAATTGGTGTTCGTATGTATCACAACAGTTTGCAATGATCTTAGCTGTAAATTCCGCAATCATTGCAAACGAAAGCCCTTCTGATGAAACATTGCCGCTTGATTCTTGGATCAGTATCTTGGATGTATTATCTAATAATCTTATTATATCACTTATATACTTTTCCTATTTCATTTTTTTTTAGAAAAAATCAAAAAGTTGAAAAAAAAAAAGTAAAAGCAAAAGCAAAAAAAAAAATATCAGAAATAATCCTTACAGTAAACACTTCTTCTCTTGATATTTTTGATGAGTTACAAATTGCCTTTAATGCTCTTGTAGAAGCTTCCAGTAATTTTCTTCGCTCAATTAAATATTGAATCGTATTGCTACTTGGCAGTTCGAGGGTATCTAATAAAGGAATCACTACACCTGAAGACACAATAGTTGCTACATTTTCGTTCTTTCCTATTTTGAGATATATATACATTAGTACTAGAATCAACGTATACATTATGATGGTCTTACCATAAGCAATACTGCCTAGTATATTAACAGCTTGCATTTTTAAATTGTAGCCAGTATCATCAGGTAAAGAAAGGTATTCTACAAGTCTACTTGTATTATGAGTTTCTTTTTCTTTATTGTATAAAAAAAAGACACGTAAAAAAAGAAAAGAAATATTTTTCACCTTTGAACAACACCTAGTTTAATATATAATTCTTTTTTGGTTTTGTTGCCAATAACAGAGTTTTTTATAAAACGTAAAGCTCGAAGTCTCTTATTTTCGTCTTGAGAGCTTAACTCTTTAATAGACTCTTCGTATTTTGTTGCCATTGTCATTGTTTAGCTTTCAAGTAAGTTCCGTACTTACTTGAAAAAAAGAAAATAAAATAAAAAGCTGTAAGAGAGTGAAAAAGCAAAATGCCCCTTTTTGAAAAAATAGACAGGTGCGTTTAAAAAAGTCCGAACCAAGTCACAAGCCGTAAAGTAGAGACAATGGGGTTGATATCAGTACTTGTACCTGTACCTGTAAATGTGTGGCGTGTGAGTGTTTCATGACTAAATTAAGCTTTTGACGTCTACTGAATAACTGTTTGAAATAAAAATAAGAGACCTGCGAGGTTACACATTCTAGTATGACGAGCTGAATGATAATCTATTCAATACTTCATATGTTTTAAAGATCTAATTTTTTTAGAAATCAGGGCCAAATACCACTGAACCTTATTTTTTATTTGAGATTTCATTATCCGTGCCAACCAGATTTAAACGAAAATCCTATTTAAATCACGCACTTCAGTCATTCTATTTTTTTTCTTCTGCTCTTCTTGCTTTTGTTATTTTTCCTCTTTGTCTTTCTTTCTTCTTCCTCTTTTTCAATTCTTAAATGAGTGGTTCTATTTTAGAAACAGAAAAAGATAAAGGTTTAGGAAGTCACAATATTGATAGCTATGACAACGAAAAGATTGTAGAACATGAAACAGAGATAGTAGAACAGGAAGACGAAGATAATGGTATCAAGCCCCCAGATGGTGGTAGAGGCTGGCTTGTAGTATTAGGATCATCTATGGTAACACTAAAAAAAGTTTTTTTTTCTTTTCTTTTATCTATGACAGAAAGTTATATATTAACGTGATTTTATTTGTTTTATGATTTAGGGCATGTTCTCTATGTAAGTGATGATATATAAAAATGATAGAATAAAAATAAAATTCTAATTTATTTTTGTGATAATATCTAGTTTTGGCTATACTTACAGTTGGGGTGTATTTTTAAATTACTACAAAAAAAATGTCTATGTAAACCAAATGAGTACATTATCTTGGATTGGATCGATTTGTGTAGCACTCTTTTTTATCATCGGACCAATAAATCAATTAGTAATTCAAAAAATGGGTTATAAATATATGTTAGCAACTGGTACTGTTATGTGTTCAGCAGCTTTGATTTTGGCGAGTTTTGCGAAAGAGGTAAACATCGATAGTTTGATTTGACATATAGCAGAAATTCATGTTTCTATTTAAACAGGTTTGGCATGTGTTTTTAACTCAAGGCGTGATGTTCGGCCTGGGCGCTTCTTTTGTTTCGTTTCCATGTATGGGTGCACCACAACAATGGTTTTCTAAGCGAAGGGGACTGGCAGTTGGTTTGGCATTTTGTGGATCGGGTGTTGGTGGTCTGGTTATCTCCAATATATCTATAGCTATTATAAACAGCGGTCTAGGATATAGATGGGCCCTCAGAGTTGTAGGTATCCTCATTTTTGTACTACTGTCATTTGCCACCTGTTTTGTCCGTCCTTTTGGCGATATCAAGAAAACAGGCGGTCGAGGAAAGGTCTTCAACTGGTATCTATTCAAGAACCCAATGTTTACTGTTATGTTTTTTCATGGTTTGATTACAACATTCGGCTATATGGTAAGTCTAAAAATATATACGTTTGATAATTCAATATGTTCAATTAAAATGTCTGTCCTTTTTTTTTTTTTAGACTCCTTCCTTCTTGTTGCCATGTAAGTCAACTAACATAATTATTTTCCCTTTTTATCCTATGGGCTGACTTTTTTTTTT
>VCJA01003406.1:9393-19536 GCA_024139275.1 Backusella macrospora
CCATTATCATTTTGAAGTGCGTTCCTGCTAATCCTATTGCTGAAGCATGCTCTCGATGTTCTCTAGTGATTAAAGATAGTTTTATAATGATCAACTCTACAAAGTTGCATCCAAGAGTAAGTTCTGGTACTGACAATAAAAAATATCTATTAATGCATACTTGCTTTATTTCCTTGTAGTGCTTTAGATGTACCGGATGCCAAAAAATACTACATCCTTCAACAACTTACACTGATATGAACGGTATTCATTGTCAGCAATGTACAAATGATAAAATACCAGATGACAGTGAGAATCTTTCAAAACATGTAAGGGTTGTGCCTCAGCCCCAAGTCAGAGCAGCTCTGTCACCTTCTGCTTCAAGATTAGAGATACCAACCCTTCACCCGGGAAATCTGAGCTGCGCTACAAGTCCTGTCATACTTGCAGTCAATAATCTTAGTAATAAAATGTCACCCACGCTTTCTTCTCCAACACTTTCTTCTTTTCCGGAAGGAACAATCAAACCTTCTTCTCTTATGAGCTCTCGTGGTCGCCCGCTCCCTAGATTCGGTGTAATAAAAGATTGCCCTGGCTGTAATAAACGGATAGTTTCTGTTCACGAAGAAATACCTGGCCCAAAAGCATCTCGATGGCATAAAAAATGTTTAGCTTGTAACGGATGTAACAAAGTACTAGATTCAGGTGCTACGGTACACCAAAACGATGGCACCGGTAATCTAGAGCCATGGTGTACAACCTGTTTAGTAAGTTTCCGTTACTTAATTAATTTCACTTTTATTAATTTGTTTTCTTGAAAAAAAAAATGGAAATAGCTCAGAAAGAAATCTCAAGGAATCCACACTCAATGGAGTTCTACAAATATATCAGCAAGTTCTAGAGTATCATAGAGTCTTATTGACAGAGACTCCATTCTCTTATAATAAATATAAGCATATACCGTTATTATTTTATTTCTCATAGTGATGTCGATACGCAGTAGTCACATTTTCCAAATAAAGGGGCTTTCCCATTTTACATTCAATACATAAACCAGATTTAATGTCTTATTGATATGTTTATTCACTATACAACCGCTTTTTTTTTAAAAAAAAAAAATAATAATTAATGAATGAGTCTATATTTGTTTTCTTTCACAATTAGAAATAACATGAACCTTTTGATTTTCTTTACAGAGTCTGGATAAATATAATACAAATGACTAAGCACTGGATAAAAAAACTCCCCCAAACCTTAATTTTATTATTATTAGAAGAAAGCCTACATAATGAATGTATGTAAACTGAAATTAGAGTATAGAGATATTGTAGAGGTGTATTATAATACCAGTTTCATAAAAAAAAACCATTGTTTTGGTAAATTTATTTAAAAGCGACTCTATATCTTAGAACTATTTATTCAGATTTTTGGTTTGAATTAACATTCCATTTTATTGTGTTATATGAAAGCAAAATTATATTGTTTAAAGAGTTTGATGTTGAATACAAGGAAGGGAATAAAAGGCTTGTGTATTTTAAAATAGTGCCAATTGCTCAGCTCTTTACATAGAAACACATGGAGAGAGGAATGATATACTAAAATTAAAACGTAAGTGAAATATAACTTAACTAATAAGAACATCCAGCCCTTCTTTTTCAGCTGAAAGGTGATATTGTGATATTTACCATATCGCCGTTAACATGAATAGTTCATCTTCAATCAGCATCTCAAAAATTAAAAATGGGTTAAAGTTCAAGCTTGGTCAATTTATTACAGTTTTTCGCCTGAAATTCAGATCAAAATTCAGATCAAATTCAGATAGAAAAAAACTTTAGTTCAAAAATACTAAAAGGTTGCAGTGTTGATCAGTCGGGCTTCGTAATTTCCAGCTATCTCTGTACATGCAATTGCTAGCACATGGCTCTATCTTTTCTTTACAAACGGTATTAGGAAAAGAGGAATAAAGCGTTTTCTAAGTTTCTACGAAGTCATTGAGTGTATTCTCACTGTTTGTGATTCCTCTGTTATTTACAAGCTGGCAAACTGGAGACCATTAATTCTGCCTAAATATACATAGCAGGTATTGAGCTGCAGTCACGAGAAAGACAACAGTAGTTTGTGAATATCATTGCTCTGAATATAATATAGTGGATAATTCTTCAAGTAGAAATTATATTACTCTTGATCAAGGCTTGGTATTCATCATTGATTATTGTCTATAGAGAAAGCTTTACTGTGAAGGCTTTATATTGGGACCCTAGATTTTCTTCAAATGCTTCTCTCTTGAAAAATATATAGTTTAAACGATCACGAAAACGTGTAGTGCTATGGCCTACTTTTTTATATCTTTTGAATTTAACTGCTGAAGATGTTTTTGTGTATTTTTGTTTCTTTTCAACATTTTTTTCTATCTTGACAGTTGAACTTTGCTTTATTTTTTTTCTTTTTAGATGTTCCAATTTTACAAATAGATATATTTAATTTCAAGTGAGTTATTGAAGGTATCACTATATTAACCTATTCTTACCATCATTGGTTGAAACTTCTTTATAAAATTCATTTTTATGATAGTGTTTATTTATGAGTCCTTTTTTATTGAAAATCATAGATATCAGCCTTAAAGGTACTGACAGAGCACGTCATACTCCCAAATAAATACCACTAGCGTATATCGTGGTACAACGAGTCCCAAAATAGTACTAGATGCTTTCCAATGGTTATCTAGTGTAATTCAGCAGGGGTAAGTGATAAATTGATATGCGTTTGGAGACCAAAGAATATTCTTATTTACGATAATATATTGTAGATTTCAGGCTACGTTGAGCATAGAAAATACAGAATGACTGTGCAGAATTAAAAAAATTTTGGACCAAAGATATAATTATTAGGAAATCAAATCTCTCCAAGGTATTCCATAAAATATTTGAGTCGCAGATGATGAAAGGTAAGAGAACACCAAGCTTAGATGATTTGTCTTCCAGGAAAAATAATGCCATTGGCTTCTATGATGAAATATAAGGAGTCGACTTGCTGAAATATGGTATCATAGCTGAAAAAGAATTAAGTTTAGTATTGCTTAACTTATCTTTATTACGCCAAAAAATCCATACAATTTAGATCTAATTGAAACCGTACATTCTGAAATTTTCAAAACGGAGCCAATATGTCTGAATCTAATAAAAAGACAATTTTTTATAATAAATAAAAGAGGACAAAGAAGAAGATGATGATAAGATTGCTCAGACATAGAAGAAATTCATGACAGTAGAGCCGCTTTTTCCTCTTTAGAAAATCAAGAGAATTTAACTTTGAAAAGATTGGTGATAGTACTTTTGGATTTATACATATATAAGAGAATAATAGATAGCTCCAAAAATTGGCTCTAAAAAATAGACCCTTTAATTATATTAGTGTAATTTAGGGTTTTAGGGTCCATTGACTTTCCCAAGTACAGATATTATTATTTTCAAGTCACCAATCACAGATTTTATCTGCAAACAATATTCTTCTCAAAAAAAAAATGAACAATGGTACCGATAATTGTAACCACAAAAGTATATCAAGTACTGAAAATGTGAGCTACAGTGACAAATTAGTCTATCCGCGGTGAAAAAAAGGCGCGGTCTTGTACTAAAATAGAGCCCGAATATTCGTGAAACAGTGGTTCATTGCCACCAAACCCCAAAAAAGGTGCCCAAAAAAGAGAAACCGGAGACAGAAATAAGATAATGCCACTGGTGACACCGTTATAAAGATACATGATTTTTATATCGATAACTTCAACTAACGAAAATAGAGCAAAATTTTACTGTGATTTTGATAAAAGACTATCCTAAAATCAAGTCCATAGACGATATAATAAAATGCCTCAAAAAAGTACTATTATAAAAAATTAAATATATTCCGTATAAAGAAACTAACTGGGCTTCCGATAACTCTATTACAAATGACGATCATAATAAAATTTCATCTTCGAAAATAAGACGTCCCTATAATTAATTTACTATTCTGATTTCGAAAAATACAATCTCCTTTTTATGCCACGAAAAGTTAGTGGTTAGAGAATCTGTTTTCGCATTATGTAATTGTTTCAACCCGTAGGCAAACGGTAATACAAGTGCAAGCCAATCTAAGTTGTTCTCAAAGCCTTCAACTCGGTTTTTGCGCTACATACTAAAAAAGGTTAGTACAAGAAACTTTGAGGATCTCAGTTTTTTACCACCAGTTATTAAATTCAAAGACATTCATTTGGTTACAAAATGTCTCTGAAGAAACTCTGAAGCTGAAGATTTTAATTCTGTATGTTAAATAATAAATATATACCAAATATAAATATAAATATATCTAATATGAAAGAGGAAGGATATAATGAATCAGATAGCATTTTGCTATAAAACTAATCGTTCATTTAAAATGCATTAAAAAAAATCAATTAACTTGCTTTTCTCCTATTTACACTTTTCCTATGGAGATCATCTTCACCACTGCAGTGCAACCTTTTGAAATCTGATTCCAAAATAAAAACATGAAGTTTTATTTTTTAAATAAAGCCTAATTGTAATTGTTTAATTTAGAAGTAAATATTTTGTTCTATATATAAAAATAATAACAACATGTATTATATATCAAAAAACATATATTTCAGTTTTAACTATAATTTACAGTGTGTTTTCCTATGAAACAATTTAAGGTATGTTTGAATACATATAATTTTGAAATGGAAGTTCAACACCAAATAGCTTTATGAATTTAGCTTATAGTCGAAGTATATATTCAATTTTTGAACCAATTGAACTTAGTATATGTTTATTTATACACCATCATCATATGATGTAATATATTGGGCGAGCATGACATTGTATTTGGAATCATTATTATGCAGGTATAGCAAGTTGTAATATAGTAGCTAAGTATAGTGTATTGTATCGTAACTAGTTTTCAAAAGTTCATTCAAAAATTTACACTCTTTGTGATTATCTATAGAGCAAACAAGATGTATATATTTATAGCATAAAACTGTAAACAGTAATTAATATAATATACAACTAATTGCATGTTGATCAATGCGAGTAAATGCTCATATTTAAATTGAATTGTTATCAAGATAAGTTAATTATGTGAGTTCGTGAGTATTCAAAGTTGAATGCGCTTATAAACATTACTTTACCTATATTGAATTCAAATATGTCTTTATATGTTGGTTTAATTATAATAAATAACTGTACTGGAGGTTAATATAGAAAACGTTGTCATCAATTTAATGATTTTAGTAATAAATCTAATAAAGTAAAAAATTGATACATTAAATAATGTATTGGTATTGCAAATGAGTTAATTATCCCTTAATTTCCAATTTTAAAAAGGAATGAATTTTTGTAGAAAATAACAACAATGAAAAGGAGTTATTTTTTACTTGACAGTAGTTATATATATGTATATATATACCAGGGAGTAAACAATACGAGATATGAACCGCTGGATAAGATCAACAAATAAATGGTATTGTCTATAGCACTGTATGGTGAAAGAATATAAAAGAGATACGCTAAATAATATTAATGATTGTCATTCAAAGTCCAATTCATTATGATAAACAGCGGATCGTTAAGTAAAATAGATGATATACATACTGTTTTATAGTTTTAATAAAGTTAATTTGTTAATTATTTCAAATTTATAATTATGTGCCGAAAAACCCATCCACAGATTTCTTGGAACGCTGCTTAACAAATGTAATGATATTCCCACAACACACAGCTCAAACTACTAAATCTAAAATACATGGTTACTCATTCATGTGTGTTATATTCTATGCCAAGAAAACGTACAGTACTATTAGTCTTATCATAATATCTCTAGAATGTATGAATTATAGAAACCATAATTAAAGAGAAAATAAATTAATACCTTCATATTCATATCTTTATTTTTATAATTTCTCTTTTCCCTTTCTTTAATACATATTTACACATATAAAGACGTATTTGTTCTTGTTTTTCCTAGAATATCAAACATGTTATTACTCATTGAGGATGGCCCAGACGCTTGTATCACTTATATTAGGCACTGGTGCAGCCAAGTGAACCTGTAACTATGAGTTATACTATATTTTTTAGTGATTGTTATCAACCTTATAAGGTTTTACCAAAAGAATAATCAGTACCACATAGCAGAAAAATTAACATTTGTGTACTATTTTTCTCTGAGATCTCCTATCTGTGAGAAAGAGAATGTATTACTATTATTATTCAAGGTTATGTAACAAATTATTGGTGCTTTCGCCAAAAATCCCACATAGATTTAATTTTGTTAAAGAAATTTGATCTAAGAGCTATGGGTTAACGCGAAACGCACACACATATATAATAAAATTACATAAAGAAGTCTTACCTTTCTTATCTTATCTCTAACTTTATTCAAATATGTATGGGCGAGGATTATACTATCAGCAGGTATTGATATGGTATATTATCAAAAATAATGAGCTTTGAAATTTGCTTAATTTGGAATAGGATTAACTTTATTGTTTAAAGGCGTAAAAAAAATCTAACTGAAATCACCAGAAAGCTTATATATTTTGTGAGTTAATCACATTAAAACTATTTTTAGTAGTTGCTAGGACACCAAAAAACCTTGACCATAGCACCTTGTGTTTTGCTATAAAATGCTATCTTTTGCTGAAATCGGTTAAATTTAATTGGATATGAGAAAATACTGTATTTAGAAATTTTAATATGATTCGTAGACTTTTCTGTTTAAAAGAATGATATGTCGAGAAGTTTGGCATATACAGATGTGTTACAATAGTGCTTCTAATATTACAAAAATAATGACTAGGGTAGATCAGATATAGAGACTATGAACTATTTTCAGCAGTCAGTGTTGTATATAAATGTATATATACACAATAGTTATTTTAGTTTGGAATTATCAAGATATCTAAATATCATACACTTTCACTTTAAAGAATCTTAGTAATAAATGAAAAAACCAATACTATTGTCCAGATAATGGCTAATAGGCTTCTAGTATTCAATTTATTATATAACAAAAATACTTTGAACTTGTAAATAAATATTTGAGAAATTTTATATTTTACAAATTTTATTTACGTTAAAAAACCTAGGGCCGATTTTCTTCTTTCATTTTGCTTTTTCTGATTAAACCTTGGTTCACCTAGAACCGGATGGCTGAGTTTTTTAGGGTTAAGTGAAGTAGTTCTGATAAGGCACTCTAACAATATTTCAAAGTCCTTTATCTTTATAAGCATAATGTGTAAAACAAAAGCTGCAGGTATTGTTCATTTAAAAAACCAATATCAATACGCAAGTATTTTTGAACTCTTACTTAATTTCAATGAAATGTTTTAATATGTATACCGTTTATCCCATACTAAATACAGGTTGATCTCATGTGCTTTGCGATGCTTATGCGCTGATCCTTTTATTTTTGAGTTCATGTGATTACCCTGCTATAGTAATCAAAAGAAACAAATTGATGCCTTTTTTACAGAGTAAAGTATTCTAAAAATACTGTAAATAGCAACGGAGGTACAGTGCACGACTTCATCACGTGAGTTACACGAAACAGACCATTCAAATCAAAGCTTCAGGAACTTCTTTGCTACACACAAGTAACAGTTTCAAATTCACACACAAAACTTAAAATAAAAGACGTTGATGCTGTTTGCATCAACCATGTGTAGCACAAGCGATTCCTAATATATACATATTTTTCAGATGTTTAAATTCCTTTTTTTTTTAAAAAATTTGAATTATCACTTATCTTTCTTCTTATTTTCTTTAATAAAAACAATTATACAAAAATGACAAACCGACTCAATATTGTAAATAGTGCAACACATCGACAATTGAAGCACGGTACACCTAAACAACAAACTGTAGTGGAAGAAATTGAAGAGATGTTCTTTGTATCGGAAGAAAAACTCAATACATTAGCTCGTGGAGTTGGATGTGAGATGAGAAGTGGCCTTACAACTACTAATATTAATGGAGAGCCAGATAGTGATTTGAAGATGATCCCGTCTTTTGTGGCAGGTATAGAGTCGCACTAAATCAATTTTAAACCTACGCTTGAAAAAAATTCTTACCTTTTTTTTTACCCATCTTTATCAAAGGATACCCAACCGGTAACGAAAAAGGCACTTATCTTGCTCTTGAAATCAGCGGTGTAGATATTTATGTATGTCAAGTTAAACTTAAGGGCGAAGGTGGAAAACTGGCCATTAATCAGTATCAATATAAAATTCCAGATCACTTGACAGCCGGTGAGGATATGAGTATATTGATCGACTATGTTGCGGACTGTGTGTCAGATTTCCAGCAGCGTCTTGGATCTTCGCAAGAAATGGTGTATGCAATGGGTATTAGCGTGGGATTTGCTGTGCGTCAAACTGGTCTTGATCGTGGAACTATCATTGCTCTTGAACATGGCTTCGAATACCCCAATGCTATTGGAAGCGATGTTGTTGATTTATTTCACAAAATATTCCAGGCGAAAGGTTTGGCCGTGAAAATTGTTGCAATGGCCAATGGTAAAACAATAAGAAATTTTGTATCTCAATTGAATTTCTAAAACGTTTATATATTAGATGCTGTCTGTACACTATTAGCACATGCTTATCAGCATCCCACAACCCGTATTGGTATTGTTCATAGTGCAGGAACCAATTGTGCGTACTACGACAGAATTTCAAACATGGAAAACTTTATGAAGCAGCATCCAAATGACATTCCACCGCATTCTGATATGGTTCTTAACACAGAGTGGTGCAATATTAGCTCAAAATATCTACCAGTAAATCAATACGATGCAGTAATGGATAACGAATCTAATAATAAAGGCGTTCATGCATTTGAAAAAATGACAACTGGAATGTACCTTGGGGAAATTGTGAGACTAATTTTAATTGACCTTTCCGACAAAAAAATACTATCTTTCGAAATTGACGATGAAG
The DNA here is from genome assembly GCA_024139275.1 of Backusella macrospora. Classification (NCBI taxonomy): domain Eukaryota; kingdom Fungi; phylum Mucoromycota; class Mucoromycetes; order Mucorales; family Backusellaceae; genus Backusella; species Backusella macrospora. The sequence continues at coordinate 18,350 of VCJA01003406.1, forward strand.
AGTGTTTACTCGGTGTTCCATACCAATTTGATACAAGCTATATGTATGTTTGTGAGGCTGATGATGACACTCTTGAAGGTACCAGAGTAGTTTTAGAGGAAATGTGTAGAACAGGAGAAACTACGCTTGTAGATCGCGAGATAGTCAAGAAAGTCTGTGAACTTGTTGGTCAACGCGCTGCGGTTTTACTTGGTGCAAGCATTGCAGGTGTAGTAGAACATATGGTTAACTATGGTATAGGTCTAGACTTTGAAGGCGATGGATTTGCCATCTGTAAGTATTCATTTTGTTTTATTTTATATCTCCATTACTAAGTTCCCACCATTCAAATAAGCTATTAGCGGAGAAGTCTATAAAGATTACTCGTCTTTCCATCCTCGTGTTTGTGAAACCCTAAAAACTTTAATTCCAGACGAAGTTGCAGCTAAATTATCAGTTGGTATCGTTAAACACTCTCGTATTGTCGGTGCAGCTATTGTTGCTATGATGGCTGAAAAAATCAATCATAACATTGACATGTTATAAATTTAAGTTAAATCTACCTTCCCATTTAAAAGATCATAATCATATGTAATAACTAAGACTATCCAAATTCTCTTTCATCATAAAACAAAGTATATACACTGCTCTTACTCGTCAGGTATATACCCCTCTCCGCTTCTCTATGTATTCATTCTGTGTGATACATACTCGATTTGATATGCCCATTGTTGCTTCACCCTGACTCCCTAAATTGTTTAATCTCCTGTATTTTTTTTTAATGCTTTTTATTTTTCAATCCACTTTATTATAATTATTATTGTATATTATGTATATTATATTTATATATATATGTATAAAATTGTTTTTATATGTTTTATATATATGAGGTCTCCTTTCCTTAGACCCATTTATTTTAATATGATTACAAATAAAATTAAAATGTTTACTTTGATATTTTGGGTTAATTTGGGAAATGAAACTGTTTTTATATAAGCAAACACATAGTGGGAAATGTTTAGATGAGCATAATTTTTTTTTTTTGGTCTCATTTGTTCTGTCATGCCCTTGCACATGAGTCCAGTACGTTTACTTATAGGTAATCTGATATTACAATTGCATGTCCATAATTGAATGTTTTTGCATCGATTTTTTTTTCTTTCTAAAAAAAAAAAAAAAAAAAAAAAAAAAAAAAAAAAAAAAAAAAA
>VCJA01003422.1:14576-29574 GCA_024139275.1 Backusella macrospora
AATACAATTTCATTGGTCTCATTTGATAATACCTGTGTTCATTGCTCTTTCTTACTCACTCTGTTTTTACATGCAATTCATTGTCTCCCCTCCCTTTTTTTTTTTCTTTTCTCTTGATCCCTTGCTTTTCTAAATAATTTTATCATTTTTTCTCATTAATTATTTTTATTTCTCAAAATAATTTGAATTTTTCTCAATAATTTGAATTTTTTTCTCAGTTTCTTGAAATAAACAATACATGTCTTCAGAAAATAAGAAAAACCCCAGTCTCCCTGATCTTATAAAAGACCTCAGTATTAGGATGACTCCACTTGCTCTAGTTAAAAATCTATATCTAAAATAGATTCTTACTGCTCTTTCTTAGTCGATGGTATTAATATCAATAATAAGCAATATAACAATATCAGATAAGGCGACAAGTATACAGTGAGTGACGTTGGTGTACTCTACTACAACAAAAATAATATGTAAAAGCCATGTGTTGGTATAAACTAGCAGCTGATGATAACATGCCGACCACATTAGCAAATGTTGCACAGCTTTATGAATTAGGACTCGGAGTACCTGTTGATTACCTACTTTTTTTTTTTTTGTATATGCATTTATTATAGTCTTAAAATATATCGATTAAAAAGGGAAGTTAAGACTTATCTGTTGGTGTGTTTCCTATAAAGGAAGGTATGACATATGCGTATGGTATTATAAAAGGGGGCTATAACTAACTAAAGATGATAATGATTTAGGCGTCATCTTCTTTAAGAAGACGGTACAAAGCTTTGAGTATTTTTGGAAGAACTATAGACAGTGTGACCGGAGTCCTGTATTTATAATTATGTGTAAGAGCAAGCCATATGGAATAAAGAGTGATTCCCAGTACTTGACCAGGTTGTAAAAATAGAGGATTTGAGGATTGAGAAGGTAGTATCGGGAGCTCTAATCGAAGAATGTAATAGAATATTGGTGACTTCAACTACTAAGGTAGGTGAGGGGAGTCCGAATATGGTGGAGTACAAATATTCTGTGTAGATATGGTGCCAAATGTGCCAAATTTCGCGACAAGTAATAAGAATGTGAACAGTATCAGCATCAGCGTGTCCACATCATGGACATCCAGAATCGGGGTTTGATTTTGGTATAGGCTTGTGGAGAATGCGTGGACTCGGTATCTTGTTGTGTATAACCCGGTACCTGATTACCTACAGGCTTTAGAATGGTATTTAAAGGCTGCAGAACTTGCAGACACATATGTGTTTTATAGCATTGCTGGTCTGTTTTAAAGAGGTCTTGGTGTTCCTGTTGATAAAGAAAAGGCGGTAGAGTGGTATTTTAAATATAACCCTGATGGTGATTATATTAAAAGGTACGAAGAGGAAGGAAATAGTATCACTGATAACATGAAAGGTAAAAATAAATAAAAATAAAAATAGAATGAGGTATAGTAGTAATCCATCTTTTCTTGGTTGTGTATGTATATACTATAGATAAACCATTGGGTCGTATGATTAAAGAAGCAGAGTTGATATTAAAGAAAGAGACAAAGCTACATAAAAAACAAAGAGAAAAAGAAGCAGGTGAACATCATCGCATTATCCATGTTGTTGATCCTTCGCAGGTCAAACTTGAACAAAATATCCAAAAAGCACGAAAAAGAATACACACATTGGAACGAGATTATTCTGATGGATTGAATCAAATCGACGACTTGAAACGGGCAATAGCAGAATTGAAGGACTCAGTCAGAAGAAAAGAAGAGAGAGCACATGAAGAATGTATGTCAGTAAAGAAAAAAATGTTGTGATGAGATGAAACTAGTAAAGGAAATGGTGTTGGAGTTACATGATGAGAATAAACAAACTTCTACAAGATTAAAGAATATTGAAAATGATAATCGAGCTCTTCGTGTAGCTACTTTTTTGAATACGAGAAAGAAAGCCAAAATCGATAACCGGGAAAACGAAGAAGTAAAAAGTGTACATCAACCAGTGGATACGGTTATGATAAGTTGCGATGATAACTGAGTAACATAAAGAAAGAAAGAAAGAAATGATGTTAGCGTGATTATATTTGATAGCTATGTACATACATTATATAATAAATAGTGCCTTTATTATTTAATAATAATTATCTTATAAAAGTGTATTCTACAGCTGTGCTTTAATAGAATCACATGGTTAATAGTCTATCTAACCAATAATACATACTACAGTAGCAGCCCGATTTAAGGGTGATTAAATTTAGGCCTTTCAACATAAGGGTATTTCGTATTTAGTGGTGAAATTTTAGATTATTTGAACCATCCATAAGTCGAGGGAGCACTGCACTGGATGACCTTACACATTTAGAAACTATACATATCCTATATACCAACTTCTATAGATGATTGGTACCATCTCAATCTGTATTATTATTATTATTATTGGTTTTATGTAGAGTAAGTTTTTGCTTTTATGTATATAACGATATGATATCACACAACTCTTATTGTACTATAATTTGCAATCATGAAAACGTTATTTCGTACGAATTTTTTTTTTCTTTAAATAAATGGACTACTTTGTGCTTTGTATACAGCTATATTTTGGTAGCGTGTACTGGACGAGTATTGGCACTTTAGAGAAGGATGTATTTGGTAATACGTTCTAGTTGAGTTAATATAATATATGCCAAATTTGTATTTAATTACTACTTTGAACTTTTGTATACTGACCTATTTCTCCATATTATATCGTATTTACATTTATTCAGATACCACCCCATTGATCTTATTTGGTAATACCTGTATCCGTATTGATACTTTCTTACTCATTGAAGTCTGTGATTGTATTTATAAGTACAACCGATTGCTCTTTCTTTCTTGACCCCTAAATTATTTTATCACTCTTTCCTCGTTCATTATTTTTCATCCCTCAAAATAACTATCCTTCTTCTCAATAACCTAAATAATTTTTCTCAATTTTTTGAAATAAACAATAGATATTTTTCGTCTAAAAGACATATTAAGTTTTTTTTCAAAGCGACTCTGTATCTAAGTGTCGAATACGAACAATAAAAAATCACTCTTTATTTATGACAGAATATTTGAAGCGCACATGATCAGAATTATTAAAAACAGAATATTCAATCTCAGTTGAAATTGCTATTTTTTGTGCGTTACTGTGCTTGCAATCCTTTTGGGGCAGATGAAATAAAATGGGACACAATTTCATTTTCACTGTCCCAAATTTATTTCAAACACAGTATATGCCGCGTCATGCATTTCTTTTTTGTTTTAATCCATTTTGAACTTTTTTATTTTAATATAATGGCTGAAGCTGGTAACTGGTGTTTGATTGAAAGTGATCCTGGTAAATGATCTATTATTATTAGTAATGGTAGTACTATTAAAGTAAAGCATTATCGATGTGACTAAAAAAAAACCTCTATCCTGTTTTTGTTTATAGGCGTGTTTACTGAACTCATTAGTGGAATGGGCTGCCAGGGGATCCAAGTAGAAGAAGTATGGAGTTTAGATGAAACAACCATGGAAGACTTAAAGTAAATCAATTTGAACTTTTTTTGACCAAATTCAGCTCATTTAACTCTTCTTTTAACTCTGATTTACTTAAATTAGACCGATTTATGGTTTGATCTTCTTATTTAAATGGCAAAAAGGTAAATCGAGCAATCAAAACGCACCAATCGCTGATGATAGTGTCGATCATGTATTTTTTGCCAATCAAGTCATCAACAATGCATGTGCTACGCAAGCCATTCTATCCATTCTATTGAACAGAGACGACATTGAGATTGGTGAAGAGCTGAGAAATTTTAAAGAATTCACTGCTGATTTTCCACCGGATGTAAATTTCAGAAAAAAAAAAGTTTAAACTATATTCAGGGTTAAAGCTATAGTATTAATTTTATATGAAATCGATTTCTAGATGAAAGGTCTCGCTATTTCCAACAGTGATTTAATCCGCTCAGTTCACAACAGCTTTGCACGTTCCGATCCTTTTGTAAATGAAATGGTAGATCCTAATGCTGGTAAAGATGAAGATCTATATCACTTCATTGCATATACACCGATTCATGGTGCATTATATGAATTAGATGGATTAAGTAGAGGACCTGTTAATTTAGGAGCCTGTGATGATGATAATTGGGTCAACAAGGCCAATGAAGCAATTGGACGTCGTATGGAACAATATGGTGCCTCTGAGCTTCATTTCAGCTTGATGGCATTGACAAAGGATAGGTTGGAATTCATAGAGGAACAGATTGAGGAATTGGATGGTTTGCTCTTATCATTGGGTGACGATGATGAATCAAATAACGAACGTAATAAATTGAATAATCAAAGAAGCATTCTGGAGCATAAGCTACAACTGGAAAAAGATAAAAGAACGAGATGGCATGTAAGTGCTTTTTATATTATTTGGCTATATTGTGTTCAAAATAGAGAGACTCAAGATATTATGATTATTTTTTTTTATAGAGAGAGAACGTACTAAGAAAACATAATTTTATACCAACAATCTATAATCTGCTGCGCCATCTGGCTGAACGGGGTGAGCTTGATTCCATCACTGCAAACGCTAAAGAAAAGTCCGCCAATCGAAAAAGAAATTAATAAATTTCACTGAGAGTAAATAAATGAACTCACTTTTTAAGAGATTTTTATTTTTATTTTATTTTATTAGTCATCAATTGCGATATCGAATGCATTAAATATGTTTTTAATGATTATGATAAATAGAAAAAAAAGCGTAACTATTTCCCCCCTTTTTTTTCTCTTGTTAGCATTTTCTAGTCATCATTTGATCTTTTTTTTTTTTGTTTGAATCAGAAAATGAACGAGTAAATTTGAAGATAATTAATCTGTTTTTGGCTCATTAATGGGGAAAATATATCCCGTATAGCAATGATAAGCCGTATCAGTTTGTTTTGTGAAACTTAGTAATTGTTGAGCTTTAATATAAATTCACTTGTTGTTTTTCCTTTCTTCCCTTTTTGCTTTCTCCCTTTTTTCCTTCTTTAAAAAGACAAACTTATATACTTATTGTATTATATGTCATTAGACACTATATAAAATGGATCATAAAATATCAAAACCCTTACCGTATAGACAATTAGCAATTATTTGTACTTGTCGATTTGCAGTAAGTATATATTTATTTATTTGCGTGAACTTAATTCATTTATTTATTTATCTTGTCTGTATTGAATAGGAGCCTATTTGTTTTACAGTCATTTTCCCTTTCATTGTTCAGGTAAATATACTACAGCAGATTATCGTCATTCCCTCAAATTATATTAACTTTATATTGTTTATTAGATGGTAAGAGAATTCCATATCTCTGATGAAAAAAGTGTCGGTTATTATGTTGGATTTATTACATCATGCTTTGCCTTTTGTCAACTACTGACAGGTAAGAAAAATAGAAACCCCTTTTTTCTCTTTTTCAAAGAAATAATGTATAAAAAGAATGACTGAATCATAATGGATTAATTTGTTTTTTCTTTTAAAGGTATTCATTGGGGTATGCTGTCCGATCGCATTGGTAGACGACCAGTGATCTTGACTGGTTTGGTTGGTACTATAACAAGTATCCTTTTATTTGGCTTATCGCGATCTTTTATTTGGGCGATTTTGTCTAGAAGCTTGTGTGGTTTACTTGTAAGTATAATATGAAAATAAAAAAACCTTCATTATATATATGATGTCATTAAGTCTAAAACCTCTATCTATAGAATGGTAATATTGGTGTACTAAAAAGTATGGTATCTGAGATCACTATGGATCATTTACCTGACCAAAGAGCAAGAGCATTTTCACTTTTACCGTTGATGTATGGACTTGGTTCGATTGTAGGACCGATGCTCGGGGGCTTCTTATCTCACCCTGTTACCAACATTCCTTTTGTTTTTGGAAATCTTGGTTTTATTACAGATTTTCTTGAAATATATCCTTATTTCCTACCCTGTGCAATTTCTGCATGTATCTGTATGATGGGTCTCGTTTTTGGTTTATTCTATTTAGAAGAAACTCATCCTGTACATAAACAAAAACGTGTTGATGAAGAGGAAGAAGGAAGATTATTGGTCAAAAAAGGAAACAAGAAAAATAAACACCAAGGACAGAGTTATTCTACTTTTGAAAACAATCAAAGTGACGATGAAAGCAGTAATGACCATTCACCAACGCCTACAGTTCACGATAAGCATACTCCGCCTACATTAAAAGAATCCTTAACTCCTGCTGTAATCGCTATTTGTATCACCTATGGCTGCTTTGCATTCCAGGCTATTTTTATGGATGGTAAGTCGATTGAATATTATGTTTAGTCTTTATTGTTATTTTATATTTTAAAAAGCGAAAAACCGACTCCCTTTTTAATTTTATTTTTTTCCAGAATTATTCCCACTTTTCACCGCCAGTAGTAGAGAAAATGGCGGTCTTGGATTTTCTGCAAATGAAATCGGTACAGCACTTGCCTTTTCTGGTGTAGTCACTTTAATCTCACAGCTGGTCTTATTACCAGCATTGACAAGACGATATGGATTATTGAAATTATTTCAAAATGTATTATTTGTGTTGTTGTTCGTTTATATCTCTCAGGGTTTCATTCGTTTACTCTATGATGTACCTGATTTTAATGGAAATACCGATACAAAAACTTGGGTCTGGGTTGGTCTCTTAGTTGCATTGGCTATCAAGACTATAGGACATACTATTTGTTTTACTACTTGTACTATCCTTGTTAACAATGCTGCTCCTAGAGCGGATGCATTGGGCGCAGTGAATGGATTTTCACAATGTAAGTATCATGAGATGATTTGGTTTTGTTTTAATATGATTACTATCTGGTGGCTTTTTCTTAACTCCTCATTTTTTTTTTTTGAACAATAGGTTGTGCTAGTGCTACTAGAGCCTTTGGTCCAGCCACTTGTGGTATTATTTGGTCTGCGTAAGTATTCTTCTTTATTAACAGCCATTACTGTTCAATATGACCATAGGTATTAACTTTATTATTTCGAAAATAGATCTTTGTCAGCTCTCTTCATCCCTTACCCTATCCGTGTTAATCTTAGTTTCATTACACTCTCTTTCATTGGTTCACTTACTTTTATTCTTGCTAGAAAATTGGATCCTCTTAATTATGAAACTGCTCAGGCTAGAGACGAAGTTGTATTTGTAGAAGAAGAAGAAGAATAGAAAATTATTAGATTTATTAGATACATATATATACTTATACAGCTATATTATAAATATACCAAATTTTATTTTGTATAATAACAAAAAATCATCATCATACAATAAAAAATAAAAAAACAGAACATTGTTATTTAATGTTTGTCTTTGTTTGAATGGATCGAAAGTTATTGATAATTTTTAGATGGACTTCTCTCAAAAAATAAATAAGCATTTTATATATATATTGGGAACAACTCATCCCACTTTTGATTAAACTTTATTGAACTCATTATTATTGTTTATTTATTTTTAATGATAAATTTAAATTTAAGAATCGTTGCATTCTCTTTTAAGAAGTATTTTAAATCAAATCAGTTGTTTACCCTAGAAAACATTCACTCCGAGTCTGCGGTTTTCTGCGGTTTTCAAAAAGAAAAAAGAAGAAGAAAAAAAGAATCAGCACATGAAGAAAAAATGGTTTTAGTGTTCTCATAGAATTCCCAACGACTCGCTAAGTTTATATTTTATATTTGATCATTGCCTAAAATAAAATAAAACTAAAAATGGCCCAAGAGACTCAACGATGTACCGCTATTTTGGCGAATAGTAAAAAGCCCTTTAAATTTAAATAGTCATGGTGATTACCATCTTTGGAGAAACACGTAAAATATGAAAAAGGTAACAACTGCTGGGCGATCATTTTGTAACTTATCACTAAATTGTAATCCGGGATTTCAATTATAAAATATAAAATATATCTAGTGAATTGCTGGGAATGATCTAAGAAACATCTTTGGTTCAACGGAGTATACAGCTGATATGTATCTATTTTTAACTTCAAGAAAGTGTGGGGAGAAGTTATAAGCAGAAAGCAACAAGTCTACGTATAAAACGCCAAGAATGGGTCACAGACAACACCTGGGGAACTATCCGATTCATGCGATATTGTACAACATTTTAAATAACCACAGAATAAGATCTTTTTAGGAAAATAATAGTAAATGAATGAAATATTAGAGTAGAACTAGTATTAATTGAATAGTTTTTCATAGATTTTGATTATCTTTTATTATTTTATTTGTCCAGGTGTAATATATAATACTAAAGGTTCCACCAATATTGAGGCTAGGCATCCTGAATCCCTAAATAAGTAAACATCAAGACATATCGATTGAAGTGTTGTTTGTGTGGTGCCAGCGTATTTATAACCAGAACGGGTATAAGTCGTTTCCAAATATGATTTATATCAGTTGTACGCGGCTTATTGGTACCCTTTTTTTATTTGTATTCCATATGACAAAAACTAGGTCATGCGTTGAAGTCTTACTGCCAGCAGTGTAACTAGATATAAAAATAACAAAAGATAAATAGCCAATTCAAAGTCTAAAAGAGATGCTTATTATAGAAGTATAGGTATTAATTACCCTTTTTACTTTTTTTCTTTTTCTTTTTTAAAAAAAAAAGAAATCTGGGAAAAAATTTTTTTTTTATGGAAGGTAGAGTGTGGAGTAAACATGTTACTCAATTACACAGATGACATATATTTTGTAAATAAATTAGTTCATCTAATGATATGACGAGAAAGATGTATCCAAACCCTTGGCATATCCAATGTCACGTTCAAAAACAAACATTAATACGTTCAAACATGATGGATTGTCGTTACTCTTGATAGCTTATAAAAATAAAAACAAATGGCTTATTACTTTGGATTTCGAGCCCCAATCACGAATACATACAAGGCGATAAAAATCAATTAATGCTTTGAAAGAAAAATATAAACTAATTGATACTTATACAGTTATACTTTCTGTTGTTTTTTTTAAGTAGCTTTCAGATGTATAAAATATACAATAGCAATATATCAAGCAAACTTATAAAAGTGCTTGATTTTACGATATAATAGCGATTCAATATTATTTTCTAGTTTATACATTCAAGAGTAAATTATCATCAAATATGGGTGTTCTATATAAAATAAGTTAAATTAAAAGTTCATTTGTCATTAAGATACTTTTATTGCTTTTTTTAAAGTCAACTAAGGTGCCACTTTTTTTTAAGAAAAAATAAAACAAACGAAAACAACACATGAATGATCAATGATATTCAGAGAGAATACTGCAAGTTAATTAATATTAATATTCTATTCAAAAATACATTCTAGAATCCATGCTATAACAAAATAGTAGTACTCTACGGAAGCGGAATACACGGACCGTAGTTATATTATATTTTACTCATATGCGAATACATAATCTAAAAAATGACGAATAGGTATGTCACACGAAAAGCAATTCTTAATAAAACTAGTATGTTCCACAAATAACGCCATGATTAAAAAAGAAATTATTGATGTGATATCACACTAAATGACTTATTTTGCTTTAATCATATTTAACATTAAAATTCGCTTCTAATTACATTATTTTAAACAACTACCAAATAACGAACTTATTTTTTTTTAAAAATAATAATAATAATAAGATGTTTAATGGTTTATATATATGTTTTTAATGGATTATATTTATGGTTTGTGCAAAAAGTGTTATAGAGGATATAATTTAGAATAGTGACAGTCAAATGATAGTATAAGACTATCGATTTTCTTCTTTTTCCTTTGAGAAAAAAAAGGGAGATATTTAAGAAGGGTTAATCTTTTTGTTGCTAAAAATACTCTTGTTATATTTTGAACGTGGATTCCAGAAACTAGGCGAAGTAACATAGTTTTTGTTTTTTTCTTCTTCTTTTATACACTTTTTACACTTGTTTTTGTCAGTACAGTAGGCACATACGTGTGGAGACGGCTGCGTTTCAATTGAGGAAACAGCTGGGGCAGGTACTTCTTGAGTGTACTGAATGAAAGGCTGGTAATGATTCATGGCAAGATTCATATTACTCTGTTGATAGAAAAAAAACTGTGCTTGTGGCTGAGGTATATAGTAGTTTGGAGTGGTGTAATAATAATAGTACATATTATTATTTGCTTCTTGTGCGGGTGGAGAGGGATCTTCTTCTTCACTACCAGAAGGATTGCGCTATAACAATAATGTTTGTTTAATAAGTCTATTTAGCAACGAAAAAATCTTTGTTTTTTAAAAAAAAAGATAAGTGTTATTTACGTTAATTAAACCTATTCCGAAAGGATCAGTCCAGAAGTTACTCATTTTTTAGTGTATATAAATTAATAACAAGTGTAATAAAATAAAAAAAAAAGATAAGAAGAAGAGAAAGATAAAGAAGTTGTACCTGGAGTCATTTCCATTCAATGAATCACTATTTATAGTGGCACTGATCTGATATCGTGGTACAAATTATTTTATTGATATCGACGCTTGACCGCAGTTTTTTTGTCTTCGTAGTAAAAAGCCAGGTGATGCATAAAAACACTCTGATTGTGTTCAAGAATAAAAAGCTGCCTAATTAGGTTATTTGGTGGCGCGTGCAGATAAAAGCTGGATGCTTATAATAAAATAAACAACAAGATAAGACAAATAAATAATTCTGCGTGAGTTAACAAATAACATTTCTATTATAATTCCAAAAACTAAATGTACTCAATATTCAATACAGAATCAGGCCTCAGCTAATACAATTCACCAACATCAAAATAGTTTTCTTTGCAGTGATGAGACGGATTTCATAGGAAAATTCTCGCTGAAATAGCTTCTCTAGGTTTTTGGAAAATATAAAAAAGTGAAAAGTCCAATGGTACCTTTTTTTACAATGGCCCAAACCTTAATTTGTTTCAAATTTCAAAGACTCTATGCTTTTGTGTGACGTTTTTTTTTTGTATGAAGGGACTAGCTTTGTAAATTTGTTTATAGTCACTTGGGGAAATCCACATGACTTGGTGGACCTGTAAGTGACGAATAGAGGGGATGGATGATTTAAACTAAGTTGATAATGGTTTTTACCAATGAGAGAGCCAAATAGATGTGCAAATATTTGTCATATGGAAATTGGTGGGTAGACATTGAACACTTAAACAGGAAATCATTACGGCATTCAAGCTATCGAGCACCATACTTACATCAGGATTTGAACCTCTGGCATGCACGCGTGCTAACGGTTAAGCCCAACCACCAAGGGCATGTGACGTTATTTCAGCCAATGGAATATTCAGGAATGAAGTAACTAGCCAATCAAGATAACTTAGTTTTTCCTCTCAGACAGGTGCTTTGAGAATTTAGTTTTTATGGCTTCTCTTAATTTCACAGTGGCAGGACACAATGTAAAAACTGCAACTTCGGGTGTAGAAGTACAACACATGTACGTAGTTATTATATTTAAAACTTTAGTTTCTACAGTAATATATTTGGTCAACAATTGGGACTGTAACTTGGCAATTCTACGGTTTTGCCGAGTATTTCTACAGTCATTATCTGTAGAAAAAACTGTAGTGGCACTAAAAAGTTACAGTAATTAGCCAAATTTCCTGTCGTGATGTTTGTATTTCTTCCAAAATTTTTGTAACTAATAATTGATATTTTCTGCTATTTCATGTAACTAAAAAAATCATGTCTGATTCGAATGTTAATATAAATTCTATAGTTGAATTGAGTACAAATCTGACGAAAAGGCGTGGTCGACTAGTAGGTACTTTAAACAAGTCTGATCATAATGCTAAAAGCGAAAAAAAAAGAATATCCAAACCAACCAAAGGTTGTTGGTTTTTTATCGCGAAATCCTACTGATATTCAAGCTGACAGCAGTATTAAATTCGAAGCGATTTCTGGAAATGAGATACTTTGTTGATTTAATATTATTATTTTTATATATTTAACATTTTGATTATAAATCCAGGCACCATATGTTGAGATCTGCCACGTAGAAGTTCAAACAGATCTTGCGACATTCAACTATAGCGCTCATTCTATCGAGTCTGAAATATCTCCAATGGAGGTTACAAATGTAAGAAGAGAATCCGATGAAGAAAGTGATGAAGAATCAGATCCGACTAACATTTACGAATTTAAAGAGTCACCATTGCAGGAACAAGATCTCGAAGGAGCATACTTTGAGGATGACAGAAGATCAGCTTTTTTAGATGAGAATGGATCTGAATTAAGTGATCAGCAAATAGGATCAATTCCGAGTGACAGTGTAATTGATATTTATTTAGCTAAAATTCAAGATCAACTTCGAGGTGGAAAATATTCAGAGGAGTATAAAAATGTCACCTTCTGGGTTCACACGAAAAGTCCATCATTTATATTAAAATCGGAGATAAATCCTACTGGATTATATCAGCCAATAGTGTTCTGTGGTTTCCTCACCACATAAAAAAAGACCTTAAGTGTCCTACTTGTAATTCAGCAATTAAAGTAAAACCACTTAACAATCATCCAAGAGCAAGAAGAATAATTTATTTAAATGAATAAGTATTACTTTTTTTTTAAAAAAATAAATAAATAAAATAACAGCCTATTTAATAGATCATTTCATCTCATGAAAATGAGATATATTTGCTTAAACAACAAATTTAATAAGGACAATAGGCCTCAGGCATTCGATGGATACGAAGGAGGCTTGATCTTTCAACTGCCATTTCAGGTTCAAGTGGATTTCCCAGCAGTATTAACCTACAAATCTGGAGTTTCAAAAACTCTTTCAAATATCATGCGTCCATTATTTCAACATACTATTGGTCCATACCGCTTCAACAGAGCTGTACGTATTTTGCACACACAGAGGTTTGATGAAGTGCAGTTACAATACTATTCTGCATTAAAATACCACAAAACCAATCCCAGCATACATATTTTTCTTTCGAAAAATAATAAGAGCATGAAAGCTGATGAATTATCTGCTTTTAATTATAAAAAGAAATATAATGGAAATATTCCATCAGTAAATTTATAACAGGTATATATATAGTTCGACAATCGAAAAGTTTAGACCATTCATAGATCAGCATACCTCTCTTTTGGATGGTGTTGTGTTGAAAGGTGACCACTCTTTTAAAATAATAAAACATATGGGGAGGATCAATGATATCTCAACCTTATTTTTCTTGCACACCTTGGTCAGCGAATACAAATAAATATGCCTACAAGTTTTAGCTCAGAGTAAATCGTTGAATCATTTGTAGAAGAAATAATACTATCATTATTAGGTGATGTTCATCCAGTAGAAGAAATGCATGCACAACTATTAGAAAGAAATGATCCATTTGTAAATTATGAAGTAGTAACTTTACCTTTCGATGTAACCATTCGTACTTTTAGCTCTGAAAGCGAGATAAATGAAGCATGCTACAAAATACTTACAGGTCACATTGACAATACCAACCTGTTTATTGGACTTGACTGTGAATGGGTGTTCTTATCTGGGGCAGTATTTTCTGTTACAACAAGATTGGCTACAGTCCCAAAAGGCGTGGCCTTAACTCAGATTCGCCACAAACTGGATATTTACCTTATGTGTTCATAATTTTTCTAACGAAACATTTCTTAAAAAACTTGCTGAAATCCTTTCGAGTGAAAAAAATCGATGAAGTAGGAAAAAATATTAGAGATGATTTCACAAGAATTCAAAAAATATTTGGTATTGTATGTAAGAGTGATGTTAAACTGGGAAGGTATTTCCATGACATATATATTATAGAAAAATCAAGTCCTTCTTTAACTCATATCTGCGGTAAAGTTTTAAAACGTCGCCTGATTAAACCTAGTAATCTCCATTGCAATGACTGGTAGAGCGAACAATTGACTGAAGATAAAAAAAAAAATACGCTACATTGGATGCTTGGGCCCCTTTAGAGATATATTTGAGAGTTAAGGACTTTCCTTTAGTAAATCAAGCAGTGAATATTTTGACTCCTAGATTCTTTTGTTGCATATGCCGATATATCACTATTTGATAAAAAATAAAAACCAAGGGTTTAACGAAATTTAACTGTAGGATTTTATTAAGGTAAATATAAATAATAAAAGACTAGAGAGAACAACCGTGAATGTGAAGACTTTTGATTTATTTATAAGAAGTGTGCCGATAGTGTATTCTGTGTTATTATAAAATAATCATTTGAACCTTTCCGCTATTTGTCAACCCTTTTCCCATAAACTATCTGAATATTATATTTAATCTTTCACCTATGTTACGCTATTCCAATCGTTATGGAATATCGTGTCAGTTAGACTTGTTCAACTGTCAATCACTCGTCCTTGTGTGAGGCTTTCGGATTAAATATACCGTCGTATATTTAATAAGATCACCCACGGTACAAGAATTTATAATCAACTATAATCTGTGAAGAACGTACTGTGAACAGTTATTAAATCAATAAGTCAATATACATATATTTATTAACCTTATTACCGTAAATGTTAAAATAAGCTATCTCTGTATTTACGGTGTTTGAACCAACGCATCATCTCTATATATGTTTGTCTATATAGCGGTATATTATATCAATTTCACTGTAGGCTCTTGATGTCCTTACAGAGTTTCTCAATAATATTAATATGATGTATTATCTATCAATCTGTCTCATATTTTATATAAGTTAGCTACTATCATATAAAACTTGTTATAATACACATTTTTTATTAGTATTATTCGTAATTTTCATTCTTTTGTTAAATATATGTTTTCCCTTTCTTATTTTAAATATTAAATAAATAAATAAATATAAATGTAAGAATGAGTGAATATATATATATAAATACCTGTGTATACATATATATGAGTATAAATATATAGAAAGAAATATTTATCTTTTCTATTTATTTAAACAAATGGTACTTTCTCTATGTACATTCAAGTAGTTTATTATTTCTGATCAAACTCTCTTAGTTTGTTGAAATTTGGGTTATTTTATTA
>VCJA01003430.1:41753-53219 GCA_024139275.1 Backusella macrospora
CGACATCGACATAGCTGCCGGTATCCTTCTTCTTCTTCCTACATTCATCTCTTTAACATTTTTCAATGATTGTCAGTTTCACTAAATTTATAAATTATGACGAATATTCACTCCATATATATATATATATATAAAGATATTAGAGCTTCATTCTTGGTATATAGCGGATGCGTTATCGTATTTTGGGTAAAATTAAAATATCGACTATACATCTACAGGTAGAGAATTATGAAGTGAGCTGAGAAAGAGAAAAAGAAGAAATAAAAACAAAGTTTTTTTTGGTTTAAAATAGAGTTTTTTTTACAAATCTCCATAGTAAGCTGCGTCATATGCATTATCTTTCCATTTTGTTTGTTTTATAATTGTATACATTATGAAACCCATGAGACTTTCATGTGTCTTCATTTTTTGGTATAGTATGTATTCTCTTTTCATAATTTTGAATCTTATTCTTCAAAATTCGCAAGTCTCTAAGACCACTCTTTGTTTTTGTCTATATATAATATACCTGCTAAACTTTAATATATTAAAGCTGATATTCTGGTCGTAGTAGTTCCTGGTCTGGTTAAAGTTGGCGAAGCAGTAGTAGTTTTTTTTCTTATAGTAGTATTTGTGCGCATTATTTTGGTTTTACTGAACTCTACAAATTAGTAATGTTTTTTGGTAAAATGCTCTACTAATTCAGTATATTCAACCATAAAGTGGTACCAGCTATACTTTAGCATTTTATCTTGGTAACATAAATTTTTGTATTAGGGATGACTTTACATCTATCACATCTATTATAGGCTTCAGCTCTCATACTGATATGTCTGTGTTATCCATAAAGCTGGTAAATATTTTTGAAAATGTTGAGATATTCAAAAAGTTGGATGACTTAAAAATAATACAGCAACCTAGGTTCAAGATGCTGATCTATCTCCATTCCTATTGCCCTAAACTAACGATAAACACTTGCACATAATAACAATAGTCGTTATCAAATCTTTATAATTGTATTATATAAATATAAGTCCTATTTAGCCATAATCCATGTAGCTTTGTATTTCGTTTATTTTAATGCGAAAGGAGGTTGAATAACAAGGGGAGCACTGCAACTGAGTATATCTTAATACCAGTAACCGATCTTTTTTCTATTATTTAATTTGTACCTTTTTACTGCTTTATTTTTGTTAACTTTTCCAATATTATATCTAGTTAATGATTTCATCTGTGTATTCCAATGTTTTTTAGGGCATCTCTAGTGATAATGGGAGTATATCACGTTCTTAAAGAGTATCTAAAAGTCTCAGCTTTGTACCTGCGTCTTTGAATAACCAATTAGAATCAAACTGCCGCGTAAACAGTCGTCATAAATCAAACTCAGGGCCTCTTATAAATTCCAAACTAGGTTTTTTTTATATTTTGATTTTTCACAACCAAACAAACAATAAATATAAAATGTGCTTCAGAGTAACCTGTGAAAAGTGTCAAAAAGAAACCTGGTCTGGTAAATATATAAAGTTACCAATCAGTCAATCAATCAAACATAATGCTAATAGTAAATGCTAGGTTGTGGAATGCATATTGAATCTACTTTGGAGGGTTTGTCTGACGAGGAAATTTGCAAGTGTCCTGGATCTCAAAGTCTCTTCGCTTGGATCAAAGCAGCTTTTGGGTTTTAGAATATGAAGAGAAACATTTCTATACTCAAGCATACGTATACACGCGTATATATATATATATACACGTACTATAATATATATACATATATAATATAATAATACAGTTTTTATCTTTTATGTTTTATTTAATAATAAAAACAAACTAATTACAAACATCATCTTTTATTTATATATATTAATGTTATACTTTATTCTTTTTTTTCTTTTTGGTGAATTGATCTAAATACTTTATTTTTTTTTCTTGTTTTTAAGCGTTACCAATGTTGAGAAGCATGTTGGATCCACCACCTTGATGGTTGCTAGGCAAGTAAGTGACGTTGCGGGCTTGAGACAATGTCTGTGCAATTTCTCTTGATGCTTCGATCTTTCTGAAAGCAATGAAACCATCGCCAGCCTTTGCAAGTGCTGTGGAGATCATCTCGGCGGCTTGAGAGTCACCTTCGGCACGAATAATGGCAGCTTGCTTCTCTTGTTCCGCACGCTCGACAATGAACTTAGCACGCTCAGCTTCTTGTTGAGCAATCTGCTTCTGTTCGACAGCGTTTGTGAATTCTTTACCGAAAGTCATATGGGTCTATACGATATAAATGAGCTATTACTTCTTCTTTCATTCACTGTCCTTGTCCTTTTTTATATATATATATAAATATATAGGTTTTATCTCGCCCCTTTTCCCCTTTATCTTATATCTTATTTCTTCCGATAAATAATAATAATAGAAAAAAAAAAACTTACAATAGAAACATCTTCCAATGCAATATTGAATTCTCTAGCACGCTTATACAATTCTTCACGAATCTTTGCTGATACAATTTCACGCTGGGTAATCAATTCTGATGCATCAAACTGAGCAACAATAGACTTCAAAACTTCGTTACCAATAGAAGGCAAGACTCTTTCATCGTAATCCTCACCCAAGTTCTGATAGATAGAAGACAAATTCTTGAGTTCGGGACGGTGAAGGACACGCAAGGTCAAACTAACCATCTGCATATCCTTGGAACCGGTGGTGGTAGAGATATTACGAGGCTTGGTACGTACATCAAAAAGAACAGCACGTTGAAGCCAGGGTACCAAAAAGTGGGTACCTTCGCCAACAGAACTGGGCTTTACACCCTGAATACGATCAAAGATAACTGCGCGGTAACCACCCTGGACTATTTTTTTATGTGACCGCCACACGCACAACCGAAAAAAAAAATTAAAAAAAAACGTCAAACTACTAATGATAAACTCTCTTACCATCGTACATGGCGGATTGAGCACCACCAACAGCAAGACCAATAGGAATAGCAAGCTTTGCGATCTTTTCAAGAATGGCAGCCATTTGTTTTAAATTATTTGTTTTATATAAATAAGGTGGGGGAGGGAATAGAAAAAAAAACAAGACTATAGCAAAAAATAAAAAGAAAGTCCTACTCTCGAAATTCCGGACCCACGTCATTGGCTGTGACTTGCAATTTGAGGCATCGGATTTGACACCCTCTTGATGAAGCATAATGCTTTATGGTTGATGTTAAATATACTTCTGTAATAAAAGATTCTGTTCTTCCTTTTGGGACAGGTTAAATAAATAGTACATCGACTATGAGTACCATATATGAAATTAATGCAGTTTTATTATATCCTAAATAATAATTAAGCGTTTGCTGGATAGGTAAATTTGGCGCTTGGTATAACGTATAGGTGTCGGTATTCAATCACGTTGTTCTAGTCATGATAGCACCAGGAAAAAAAGGGAACATCAAATACGTCTAGAGCCGACTTTTCAGCAAAGTGGCCACGGGAACAGCTGAGACGGAAATTGGCGTTCCTAGAATTCACAATGTCAGAATTCCATTTATCAAAATGGGATTGTCTGTTAAAACGAGTTGACTAGGGTATGGGGGCTATTATTTATTTTATTCAAAATAGTACTATTAAAAAAAAAAAGAAGGCTATAAAAATGATCTTTGGAGACAGCAAATCTCAATATAAACCATTACAAGGGACTCTGGTGTGTTTTCTCCAGGGAAAATACAAAGATAATGAGTGACCTCTTCTTCAAGTAGAAACACATAGCCTTGGTTGGAGAGAAAGTTTTTGTCCTATATATATATATGGTACTTTTATTTTTCTTTCTTGTCACTTTATTAACTCATATTATATAAAGATTAAAGTTGGCATAGTTATAGCACCCACACTGTATCATGTCAAGTCTATCAAAACACTAAACATTTTATTAAAGGTCCATGTATTACAATTATAAACATATTCTCTCTCTCTCTGTTTTTCTAGCTATTTATTAATAAGAAGCAACTGCTTTTACATTCCCCATTCTTTTATTTAATATATGTATATATATACGTGTATTTATATATGTGTTCCCACCCAAAAAAAACAAAAAAACAAACTACAAGTCAATTAAATTAGCTTCTTCAACAGGTTTCTTTTGTTCCACAGGTGTGTGCTGCTGCTGTTGTGGTTGTTGTTGAATAGGAGGTGCTTGATAATAACTTTGGTCTTGAGAATAATAATTTTGTGTAGGTTGATTTGTAGGAGGAGGATAATAGCTTGTATCTACAGGAGCAGTCTGGGGATAATAGGCTGTATCTACAGGAGCAGTCTGAGGATAATAATCTTGCTGAGATGGAGGGTAATATTGTTGTTCAGAAGGACCACTAGGAGATGGGTAATGAGGTTGTGATGGATACAAAGGAGCAGATTGAACTTGCTCAGTTGGTATATAAGGATAATAGCTATTACCAATACTACTGCTGCCACCACTACCACCTCTTACACTTGCAATTCTCTCTTCCAAAAGACGATCATAAGTTTTAACAGCCATGTTTAATTTTTCGTGTAGCTCAACAAAGGCTGTACGTTTCTTAATAGTCTCATCCAAGCTTCTTACTAACTTTGGTTGAAGTGCACCGATTTGAGTATAAAGCTTGTTAATTTGGGTATCATTTGATACATCACCTCCTGTAGCATAGACACGATCCATCAATGTAGAAAATAAGAGGATATTTTCTTTTTCTACAGAAGAAAGATCATTGCTGTTCTGTTGTTGTTGAGGGGTTGGATTCTGCTTTGAAATTTCCATATCTCTTAATGAAGCCGCAATGGCTGCTGCCAAATCGGGATCATCTTCAACAGGTTCCGACTAAATAGATAGTTATGAATAAGCTTACCCTTTTTCTTTTTTTAACCTCTCTATTATATACAATTCCAATCTTACCTTTTGTGTAATTTGTACATTTTGTGGTTGTGGTGCAACATAGCCTGCACCATAACTCTTGCTACGCTGTGCTTCCTCTTTTAAAGATAATTCAATTGCTTTTTTGATATCATCATCGAAATCATCACCTTGAGGTTGTTCCTGAGAAGGTTGAGAAGTGATGGGTTTAGTTGGACTTGATTTAGATAAACCAGTTGAAGTTGAAGCACTAATCGCCTTGTCCAATTTAAGTTTCATATAGCAGCCATCACATACACGGACATGCTCATTAATACCCAACTGAGGTAAAGACATTGTCTTTGCTGAGCACTGTTGGCAGAATGTACCACCACACTTACGACAGTGATGCTACACACAGTTAAAGTAGGTTAGGTTAAGTTTTCTTACGGCATGTTTTCGTCATTACGTAATCCTATTATATTTACCTTTCTATTTGTCAACGTAAAAGGAGTACGACATCTGTCACATACATCAGAGTCCGACCATTCAGGCGCCTGTACATGGAAGAGATTGGTAAGACATATAGCGTCATTTCCCTCTTCCCCCTCCCCCTTCTTTCTTTCTTTCTTTCTTTAAACTCGCAACTCTCTTCTTTATATAACACTACGATATACTTACAGCAGATGTCTCCAATAAGATGGAGTCAATATTTTGATTTACTTGAGGAAACGTCATTCCTTCTGCTCTAAGAAGTGTATACGTATCATGCATATAACTTAAAACAGGCTTGCCTTTGGAGGCTAAACCCCAAGTCTGAATAATACTAAGAGCTTTATTGGCAACGTCTGGATTACAACCAGTCTAGTAAAAAGAGGGTATTAGATATATTACTTCTTGTCATAGAGTGTGTATGTATACTTACAGGTGCTTTCAAAACTGAGACAAGCTGATCCATAAATTCTCTACTTGCAATCTCTTTGACAAACACATCACCACCATTCTTTACACAAGTATCAACAAGCTAAACAAATAAAATAAAATACCAAGACATTTCGTTAGAGTGAGAAATAGTTCGCCAAGAAATGAAAGGGGGGATGCGCAGTGATAGCTTACTGATAAAGTTGCTAATTGTACGTTTGGGTTTTTATGACCCAATCTTCTTTTAAGGGAACGCATGGCTTCCTTGGCATTGACTTTTTTACTGCGAATTTGATCGCTAATATCTAAATTAAGCACCAGGTCTTCTTGACCAGCAGGCAATAACTCTGAAGTTGCTTTATCTATATATACAAGTTTAAATATATATTCTCTTCTTATGGTAAAACTAAAGGGTAATATCGTTTAACTTACCAACAATTTCATCGAAAGGACTTGTACCCCACCAAGACATTTTTTTTTTTAAAAATATAATAGAATAAATAAGAAAAAAAGAAAAGAAAAAAGAAACTAAAAATGGTTCAAGTAGTCCTTGTGCACACGCATGCGTACAATGACTTTTTTTTTTGGAATACACGTGACAGTTGTTCGTTAACCAATCAAGTCTACTTGTAAGCAGTGGTTAACATCATAACATCCATTGATCAATTATAATGTGATTGTAGATTATAAATAAAGTGGTTTAAACCTTCTATTTTTCTTTTTCCTTTACGATTTATTTCAGAAACAATATTTATGCCGCTTGGTTATCTCAACTCAAGCCGCGCAATAATGGTATATGTAAGAGATTTTTGCATAAAGTGTAGTCATCTTGCTCTCAAATTCGTGCCTCTTTGAACAGTTAAAGTAAATCGTTCAACTTTGTAAACAAAACAGTTTTTTAAAGAAAAAAAAGGAGATGATATACAAATCATTGTAGTGCTACAAAGTTTGTATATCACGTCATTCGATTGATTATGCATTTATTATGTACTATATCATAGATACTTGAAAGACATAGAATTATAATATTCCTCTGTTAGTAGATAAGAATATGATATAGTAATCCTTCCAACTGGTTGATGGAGTCCAGAACAATTGACAGTTAATTAATCATGCTGGGTTGTTCATAGAAATTTTAGGTGTTGTTGAAAGCTCAAATGAAGTCACAGTCAATATTTAAAAAAATGCTGGATTTTTAGAAGACTTTTTATTTTTAGTTTTTTTTTTACATCAAATATATTAATACAATGGAGGGAAAGAAAAGTATGTTGACGAAATATAAAGAAGAGGAAAAGCGTGTCAATCACTGACAACGTCACTTTTTTTTTTAGGTAGTCAAGTTGAAAGACCCGTTGTTTTCTTTGATATTTCAATTGGAGATGTACCTGTTGGTCGCATGAAGATGGAATTGTTCTCAGACATTGTACCAAAAACTGCAGAGAACTTTAGACAATTATGTACTGGAGAATACAAGTAATTTGTCGATATTTCTATACATTTTTATATATTTTCATTATAACAATGTTCAACCTCTTATAGGAGAAACAATGTCCCTCAAGGCTTCAAGAACTGTTTATTCCACAGGTAAAAAAATAAAATGAAATAAATAAAAATAAAAGTAGGATGGATATTAAGTGGAGTGTATTTATAAATAGAGTGATTAAGGATTTCATGGTACAGGGTGGTGATTTTCTCAAGGTATTTTTACATACAACTTATTTATGCATTTAGTAATACACTATTGGGGAAGGTCTCCCTTCTTTTTGATAAAATTTAACCATTGTCATTTTTTTTAACAAAAATAGGGTGATGGTACTGGATCAATGAGTATTTATGGTGATAAGTTTGAAGATGAAAATTTCACTGAGAAGCATACCAGTGCTGGTCTCTTATCTATGGTAAAAATGAAAATTCAATGGGTATTAAATTCAATGGGTGTTAATTCATATCTGTCGTATGTTTTTTTTAGGCTAATTCAGGACCTAATACAAATGGTTGTCAGTTCTTTATAACATGTGATAACTGTGATTTCTTGGATGGAAAACACGTTGTTTTTGGTCGTTTAATTGATGGTTTATTGACACTTCGTAAAATTGGTAATACTAAGAGAGAGAAAATGGGGTTTTTTATACAAATATATATTCATTTTTTTTTATTGTACAGAAAATGTGTCAACTGGTCCTAATAACCGTCCAAAACTGCCTGTTAAGATTACTGGTAATTATTAATTTTTGCAAGCAGAAATGCATTTTTCTAATGGAAATATTTTTTTTATAGAATGTGGTCAAATGTAATATATAAATATATATAAAATAAAATCTCTTTTCTTTTTTTTTTTGTTCTGTATATGTATATATAAATTTATTCAGCTACATTCCTTGTGGATGTTGACCACCTTGTTGTTGCTGTTGCTGTTGCTGTTGCTGTTGCTGTTGTTGTTGCTGTCGAGCAAAGAGTAGTCTATTTTGTAAATCACGCACAGCATTTGGTTGTAAACCAAGGTTGGCAAGGTTAGGCACACCAGATAAACCAAGATTATTTATTCCCATCATATTATTTGCGTTCATATTCATATTGTTTGCATTTATATTCATATTAGTTGCATTCATTGTATTGCCTGCATTGTTACCGAGATTAATGTTAGATAGTAACAAACTATTAGAATTCAAACCTAAAAAAAAAATCGTCATGAGTATAAATACATACACATAACCAAAAAAATTTTTTTTCACCATTCATTCCAGCTTGTTGGGCCCCCGATACAGGGCTTCCCCCCATAGCCACTGCATTCAATAATTGTTGTTGTCTTAGACTATTTTGAAGCATTTGAACATTTGGATTATTGGAGGCATTATGCATCATATTTAAGTTTGCAGTGTTTTGAAGATTGGCCAGTAACTGAGGATTGATAGCAGTACCTGAAGTGTTTGATGCATTTGTTCCAGTAGGTAGAGATGCTTGTGCCGTTCCACCACTGCCAGCACCCATAACCGTACCAGTACCATTTAAATCTGGTAACGGGAAGCGAGTAAATACAATACCTATTAGCTTACCGGTGGAATTGGTAAGGATCACACCATTATGTTGTTCAGATCCACCAGGATTCACACCAGGATTAAATACAACCGTTGCAATCTACCATTATTGTTATGATTTGCCTCTCCTTTTTTTTTTTTTTTAATTTGCTATTGAACTTACATATTTTTTCTGTTCCAAGTTTCTAAGAAGTAAGTTAAAGTTTGTTTGATCTTGTTGACTGCTAGTATTTAAAGGTCGGAAATGACAAAAAGGTAACTTATTTTCTATTGCCTGTCTTTGAAGAATCTGTGCTTTAGCTAACGGTGATCGTCCTGCAATCTGAATACGTTGGGGCCAAATCTCGGGCCGACTACATTAAAAATAAAATAACATAATTTAGTTTCGTGTTATTAGTTGTTTGTAATTCATTATTCGACTCACTATTCTTCTAGACTAACACTATTTCCTTTTAATGTAATAGCAAATGCGCCACAGTGACAGCTGAATTCTTGTAATTGTCCTTCTTGTGTTTTAATATGCCAAACAATTTGCCCAGTCCATATGGGTTGAGTGGGTACATTTCCCGGTTGAGGCTGTTGATTTTGTTGTCCTTGCTGGGTCTGTTGTTGTTGCTGCTGCTGTGGCTGTTGTTGAGGAATATTTTGAGATGTATCTGGCTGCTGCTGCTGTTGATTCATTGAATTTACTTGAGCCTGAGCCTGTTGTTGCATCATTTGAAGCTCATTCATAGTAGGTCGTAATCCTTGTTGTTGCGCACTTTGATTTCTTTGAGCCAACTGTACAGCTAAAATCATACGTTGCTGTGGAGTCAGATTGGTGGGTATCTGGGCATTTGTTGTATTTAAGTTTCCAAGATTAAGCTGTGGTTGTTGCTGTTGCTGTTGCTGTTGCTGTTGTTGCTGTTGTTGCTGTTGCTGTTGTTGCTGTTGTTGCTGTTGCTGCTGTTGCTGCTGTTGCTGTTGCTGCTGTTGCTGTTGCTGCTGTTGTTGTTGCTGTTGCTGTTGTTGTTGTTGTTGCTGTTGTTGTTGCTGTTGCTGTTGTTGTTGCTGTTGCTGTTGCTGTTGCTGTTGCTGTTGCTGTTGCTGTTGCTGTTGTTGCTGTTGAGGTGTTGTTTGTACCTGAGGATTGCTCATCTTCTGCATTTCTGGTGTTGATGTGGGTCGAACTTGTTGCATAGTATTTGGTGAAAAAGTCATCGGAGATGATGCTGCGACTCCAGGGTTAGTACTATTGCCACCAGCAGCGAGTGTTGCACGTCTTAATTGATCACCAAGTTTAAGTAAAGCAGCTTGAACGGCCTGCAATTGCTGCTGCTGTTGTGGATTTAAATTTCCCTGAGCCAAGAGTGCATTTCTTTGTTGAAGAAGATAATGCTGAAGCTGTATTGGGTTGTTTCCAAGGCGATTGAGTACACTTTGAGGCTGGCCTTGCTGACCCTGCTGGGGCTGTTGGCCTTGTTGAGGCTGTTGGCCTTGTTGACTTTGTTGACCTTGTTGAGGCTGTTGAGGCTGTTGACTTTGTTGAAGCTGCTGCTGGTCGTGTTGTAATTGCTGCTGTGACTGCGTTTGTTGTTGCTGTTGAAGTTGTTGAAGTTGTTGTTGTTGTTGTTGTTGTTGTTGAAGTTGTTGTTGAAGCAATTGCTGCTGCTGCAGCTGAGATTGATGTAACTGTTGTGGCATTTGTTGTGGAGTGAATTGGTTTGGTTGTTGCTGTATCATTTGTGGAGTTTGCTGCTGAGCTACTTGATGTTGCTGTTGTGGAGTCATGCTTGATTGTTGAATATTCTGTTGAACCGATTGTGGAGAAGCATGCTGAGAAGCTTGAGGAATTTGAGAATGAGAATTCTGTGATTTGGGTGTACCAGCGACAGCTGTAACGGTAGAACCTGAAGCGGCAAGTTCATTGGCCATTTGTGGAGTAGGAGGTTTAGGCGATGCTTGATTGGCTTCTGGTGTATTTTCTTGTTTTATAGGTTGATCCTTATTTACTGTTGTTTGATTTTGATTCATTGGAATATTAACACGCGTTTCAGTAAATTTGCTTGGATCAAATGAAGGTTTAGGTAAACTGATTTGACCTGGGATATTCTCTCTCTTTCTTTTCTTAATATCTGCCGAAACTGATTGAGGTGAGGCAATGGATGTTCTTCCAGTATTGACAGGTATAACCTTATTTGGGTCTAATTTCGGGTAAGATTAAATATTGATTTATTTATTTCTCACGACTACTACTGCTACTACTACTGTTACTACTAATGAAATATCTTACCAGTTACAGTGGATGGAGGAGGAGGTGGTGGTGGTGCCAAAGGAAGTTTAAAGCCAGCCAACTGAACGACATGATAAGGAATAATTGTATCTGTCACTTTATTCAGTTCTGTCTTATTATCATTTATTTCGGCAACTGCATTCTCCAAATCCTTACAATCCTGTCTTGGTGATATAAGAGATGTTTTTATATTACGTTCCCTCATCTCTTTTGCAATATCATCCAGCTTTAAGCCATCATACTTTTCGTCCAAATTACATCTTGTACCAATTTTGTGAGGTATACTATTTGACATAATTATACAATGCTGAACAGATTCTCTTCCATCAGCATGTTCTTTATATTCATCAAACAACTACATATATGTATATATATATATATATAAATAAGAGACAAAAAAAAAAAAAAAAAAAAAAA
>VCJA01003449.1:8088-21436 GCA_024139275.1 Backusella macrospora
GGCGAAGTAGTATGTAAATTATTTTGAATACAATGAGTAGTTGAAGCCATTATTAATAAATGATAAGGATGATATTAAATGATTGCAAGTAAGAAAAGTGAAAAAGTGAAAAAAAAAAGGGAAGAGAGATATGAAATAAAAAGTTGGAATTTTTATTGTTAAATATGAGGTTTATAACTTATTGTTTCAAATTTAAATGACTAAAAAATGTCATCTACGCTAAAACGTCATAGCAACCTCAATTAAAGTTGTCCGGGGAAAAATATATAATTAAGTTTATCTACACACACACAGACGGATGTTTTTTTTTCTTTATAGAATAGTCGCACGTCCTTTCTTATTATGTAATAATAAGATTTATATTTTCTCTATCCTTTTCTTTTTTTCTATTGTTGTTTCTTTTCATTTACAAAAAAGGAAAAAAAAAACTATCAAAGAAAAACATCTAGAAATAGATCAGAGTATGTTTTAGATCTTTGTTGTTACATAAGAGGGAGTTCATAGTTGAATGAAAGAAAAAAAAAAGAAAAAAGAAGAAGAGCCAGTTTTTCTATAACAAATAAAAAGAAAGAGAAAAAGGGGTACTCATTAGAGGGTCTCTCTATAGGTCAGTGTTGTTAAGGTTATGTTTAAGGTGTTAAGGTTGAGACATGACCACTAAATTACTCTATAAAGGACACCTTTTCATTAATAGCACCTTGTCTTTAAAGAAACAAATAGTAGTAACAACATCGATGTTATTCGCTTTATTATTACTATTTTTTTGAGAAAGAGAAAGAGAGAGAAAATAAATTTTAATTGTTCTGTGTTATTATATTTTTTTTAAATTTTAATAAAAATAATTAAATACATTTACTTTATTATTTTACTCCATAAGATCGCATGTGATCTACACGGATGTTTTACTCTCGTGGATGATGTCCGAGGATATATAGCTACCCTGATAATAGTAATAGTAGCAGTAAGATGTTCTAATAAAAACGCCACATATATAAAATGTAGGTTAATTGCTGTGGCATATACTACAATAACATTCTATTTATCTTATTAAAAAAAAAGAGTCATCTGACTGATATTAAAAGATTATGCTATGTAGTAATTAATAAGAAGACTTTATAGCTTATATCTTGTCGATCACCTTTCGATATAACAGATCGATAAACGCCCACACGCCCACAGGGGAATGATCGATCTTTTTCTTACTTTAATATATTTCTTTTCACCTGCATTATTATTGAAACAATAAAAAAGAGTAATAATACGCTGTATATAAAAAGAAATAAAAAGTAAATTAATTAGAATAAGCATGTAGGTGAAAAAAAAAACTAAGCATTTTTTTATTGCTCAAAGAATGTTAGTTTTTTTTTGACTTTATTTTAAATTAAACAGAATCCTCTTTTTGATGTAAGTAGTTTTTTAATAATGGAATTTTTTTTTGTAGGAATAGTTACTAAAAAAGGAGATAAAGAGAGACACCTCAAAGGAAAAACTTAGGAGTAAAAAAAAAATAAAGGAGAATATTCATCCTATGACTGTTATCCTTATTCTCACCCCACAAGAAAAAAAAAGAAAAAAAGATTTTGTCGATCCCGAGGAGTGAAAAAAAAAAACCAAAACAACGGTTATAAGAAAGCATTCTTTATATGCATCAATTTAGCTAAATATAAGTTTTAGATATAAAAAAAACCATAAGTTTATATGTAAACAAACAAACAAAAAATAAAAAACAAAAAAAAAGGAGGGAAAAACCAAGTCCATATTGAAAGAATTATATGGAGGAAAAGAAAACCTTAATTCTGCATCTCTACGCAATTATGATGTATTGAAAGATTTAAACATTTCAAGACTTTCTTTTTTGATCTATTAACAAAGTCGATGTACATAGAAAAAGAAAGGGATCCTAATACTAAATAAGAAAAACAAGGGTATGTTGTAAGGAATCTACGACTAGAAGAAAAAAAAATATCAGGGGAAAAAGTGGAGTAATCCAAAAAAAAAGATAAGGATATAGTTACTGTGGCGTTAATGATTTATTATATATTTGCAAATCTCAAGTTCAAAGAGAAAAAAAAGAAAAATAGTAGTTGGGACTACAACAACAATGTAGGATTGCATCATGTGAGATATTTTTTTTTTTTAATCATATAAAATAAAAAAAAAAAACCGACTGTTTTCAAGGCGTACGTAGGGTTAAAAAGATAGGGGAAGGATTATATCTAACATAAAAAAAAATATAAAGTTATTAACAAACACATAATAAAACGCCCATGCAAATCCTGTTGGGCAATTTAAAAGAACCTCCTTATATAAATTAAAAAATTACTAATAAACAAACAGTCAACCAAATAAATATAAAAGAACTAGCTTTTTTACTTTTTGTCTTCAAAAAAAAAAAAAACTCTTTATTCTTTTTTATTCTTTTTACACAAAGTAAAGATAAAACTTCTTTCCTTCTATATCTTTTCTTCTATTTCTTTCTTTCTTTTTTTGTATAAAAGTTATTATCATTATTATTACTATTTACCTTATTACCTTATTATGACAAAAATGATACCAAGTGGAACATTAATTGATAGCATCCGTATTTTGGATGCAGTGGGAAGTGGAGGATCAGGCCAAGTCTATGTTGGCCGAGACGAAATCGATAAACAGTTTTATGCAATAAAATCACTCAATAACACAAACGACCAAACCCGACGAGGGGTTGCAAGATTAGAGGCAGGACTTCATTCAAGAGTAAAAGAACATCCCAATGTCATCAATTTGGAGCGTATTGTTCGTATCAATAATGACACCCATTTCATCCTTGAATACAGCCCTGAAGGTGATCTCTATTCTGCCATTACCGAAAGAGATTTATATTGTGGCGATCATACCTTGATTCGAAATGTATTTTTACAATTGATCGATGCAGTCAGTTACTGTCATGAAAGGGGTGTCTATCATCGAGACCTTAAACCTGACAACGTATTAGTTTTTGATGGTGGAAAGACAGTCAAGCTTGCAGATTTTGGTTTAGCAACAACTGATGTTGTATCACAAGATTATGGTTGTGGCAGCACGATTTATTTCTCACCAGAATGTCAAGGTGGTCTTACACGTAATACCCGTCCTGGACCCTATGCAACAGCCCCTAATGATGTATGGGCACTTGGCATTATTCTTATCAATTTGACCACAGGAAGAAACCCATGGAAGCAGGCATGCCTTGAAGATGAGAACTTTCGAGCATTTTTATTCGATGGTGATTTTTTATTGAATCTCTTGTTGATTTCAACTGAACTCAATTCGATCCTTAAACAAATCTTTTGTGTTGATCCTACACAACGTATTAATTTACCACAATTAAGACAGCGTATACTTCATTGTAAGTATTTTACACGTACAGCTCAAGTTGATCATTGGGAAAAGACATACCAGAGTAATACTAGAAGCTTGAACACCAATAAAAACCACTATAACAACTATTGCCAACAGCAGCAACAGGTATACGCATTGCCACCTTCGCCTCCTGCTACGCCTTGTTCCGATAGATCCAGATGCCCATCTCCTGCTATTTGGCAGAAACATGTTTCTGCAAATAACAATGGGTATAATGATGAAGATGAAGATGAGGATGATGATGATGATGAACAAACATATCAAGACTACGATGATGAAGAATATTATTTTGACGATGATGATGAATATAATGATGAGGAACACATTCAACACGATGATGATGCTATTTCCACTGCGTTGTTGTCAAATATGATGACTACACTTGTCGTTTAATCTATCATTTTATTTTATTCGCAAATCAATAACAACAATAACAAATAAGCATGCAAAAATAAAACAAAACAAAAAACAAAACAATAACAACAATGAACAAAAAACATATAACAAAACCATTCAATGACAGCAATGAAAACAAAACAATACAACACTATTTATGCTCAAAAAAAAAAAATCAAGCAAATTATGTATTTAACCGCTTTCTCATGCGCTACTTCTTATTTTAATAATTTATGTTTATAACTGATCCTTTGTATATACTTTTATATAACCAATTTATATGATACCCTTCTTACTATATATGTATATATACTGAAATAAATAACTTATAACCGCTTATTATTTTGATTATTACACACTTTTGATTGAATCTTACTTTATCATTTTATTCATTAAATCGCTACTAAGAATCTAATCGATTGCAGTACCAAAATTTATTACTAAGACTTGTTCTATATATTTTATTCTTTATTCTTTATCCTTCTTACAGTGCATCCACCGTCAATTGGATATCTTTTTGAAAACGTTGGTCAGATTTTTGGAGATTTTGGACAGTTTTTTGAACTTCATTTGGTCACTATCATTTTTTTTGATAATGAAACTGTTTTTCTTTGCTAAAAGTAGTCATATTTTGGCCTTTCATATCAAAAATATCACAGATATTATCCTCCTAAAAAAATCATGCCAAAATCATGCTTATTTAAAGAATAATATAATAAAATAATTCTCGATGGTGACCAAATGAAATTCAAAAAAGTGATCAAATGAAGTTCAAAAAACTGTCCAAAATCTCCAAAAATCTGACCAACGTTTTCAAAAAGATGTCCAATTGACGGTGGGTGCACTGTACTTTTATATATTATTTAATTAATGACAAATGGAAAAGGCTCCCTTTCGTACCAACTCTAGAGGTCAGATTACCTATTGTATGCGTAGGAAATGGTAATTTTGGACGAAGAACGTTCAGAGGAAAGCCTCATGGTCTAGCTGGGAGATTTCGTAAACTGTTAAAGAAGGCTAAAAACCAGGGTTATTTTATCACCATTTCCGTCAATGAAGATTGCATTAACCAAGTATGTAGCCGTTGCGGTCATAAATTATTGAATGACCTGAAACTAGAAGAAAATACATAATCAAACTTGTATGCTGTTCAAGCATGTAACGGCTGTGGACAGATATGGCAACGCGACATTAATGCAGCAAGGAATATCTATGCTTTGGCCATGCTGGAATTAGAAAGTGGTAGCCGGCCTTCTATTTTTTCTCAGTCCAGGTAGTAAAAACTCGCGACGTTTAAGGTTTTTTTTTAAACCTTAAATATATCATCATTTGTCCCTTTCTCTCTTTATCTTGTTTGAGAGGTGGGAACATATGAGAGCTCCTTGTTATATGTATAAACAAAACAAGACAAAAACAAATGAGTTTTTATATATAACCATGATAATAAATAATAAATAATAAATAACAATAACAGGAATATATATATGTATATATTCTTTTCTATTCTAATATACAATTTTTCTTTTTATAAATCTTCATCAATATCAAGTCTATTTTGTTTAGCTTTTAAAAATGCTGCACTTTCTTCTGCTTCGATTTCATCACGTAATTGTTTAAGATGATTTTCTCTTTCAACTTCTATTGCAATGTCTTTTAAAATGTCTTCATCATCATCATCATCGTCATCATCTTCTCCTATCTTAAATGATAAATTTGATGCTAATTCTCCTTCTTCAATCTTTGATAGTTCTTCAGCTGTTAGATCTTCAGTTAATAACTCTCCAGTAGATACCATTGATTCTAATGTGGGTGATATTTGTGTGTTATATGCTTGAATGGCAGTTGTCAATCGGTCATTTACACCTAATAACAGTCCTATATATATATATATATAAGTAATTGTAGCCCCCCCTCTCTCTTTCTCTCTTTCTCTCTTTCACTCACCTAAATGATCGGAATCGTCTATTAATGGTATTCTCTGACAAACAATTTCCTGAATTTGCTTACAATTTTCAAGTAATCCATCATCTCCTTTTGAATGATTATGTATCATTTTCTCAAGTGAAGCAACCAATTCAAGTGATTTTTGAATGACATTTTCATCACTTTCAACAACAAAAGCCGAAATAGGTTTATCCTTTTTTCTTTTTGGTTTTTCTACTACAACTGCTACTGGATTTCTTTCAGGTGGCGATGGTTTATGAGTAGCAGCTGCTGGTGGAGGTGATAAGGGTGGTTGCTGAACTTTTTTTACAGTTTGTGTTGATCCTTTTGATACAACAGCTGCTAATCTTTCTTGAAGTGATAGTCTGGCTGTTGTATGTGCAATTGAATTTGTTTTCTTTTCTTCAGATGATGCTGGATTGTTGTCGTTGTCTTCATTGTTCTTTGAAAGGAATGCATTATTTGTACATGTTGCTAATATATCATTGTGTATATCAACCATATTTGGATTCTCGCTCTATATATAGAAGTAAATAAATGGTTATATCCAAATTCAATGCTAGCAGCAAACAAAGAGCTTTTCTTACTGAAATGTTAATGTCTACAAAACAAAGTGTATCGTTTGATTTGATGGCAGATGAAATGGCCATTAATCCTCTTATATTTAATTGTATATTTTTTGATAAATCGAGCCGAACAAGTGAGTTGTTTTTTTGAATGAATTCAGAGAGTGAAACCAAAGCTAAAGATGGTACACACACACAATATACACGCATAAAATAAGAACTTGAATTCACTTGTATAATTTCCCTTTATTTATTGTAGTTCTATACTAACCTTCAGATACTAAGCCCGTTTCTGATAAACATAAACCTTTTAGAGAATTGTTGACACAGAGTGCTTTTGAAATAGATTTGATCTATAAAAATAAATAAATTCAATTTAGATTCTCTTTCCTTTCATTGTATTGTATATTTCTCTCAAATGCATAGTACTTACACCTTCATTATTTGAGGAACATAGAGGATTAACAGCAATATCCAATCTCTTCAATGATCTATTGTATTTCAATGCCTCACCCACAAGAGCACATCCTTTTGAGTCAATATTACATTCTCTCATGATAAGTTGTCGCAAATTGATATTTCTTCTTAAAGCCTGTGCAATATATTGAATCCCTTGACTTAGATCATTCCCGCTAATATCCAATTGCTCTAATCCATTGTAGCCGTTATCGTAATCTCTTAATAAAACACCTAACCACAATGTACTTTGTTGGTTCATGATACGATTGGATCTTAATGAAATGTGTTTTAATCGTAGACTGGTCTTGACCATGGAGGAAAGGATTTCTAACTGGGGTATTTTTAGATGACAGCCATCGAGAAAGAGTCTAGTGAGTGATGGATTGTTGGAAGTGGAGGCTGATATGTATTCAATGCTTTTTTTATCGGGTTGGGTGTATGATAAATCAAGTGTAATTAACTCTGTTGACTTTTAAGGAAAAAAAAAGAGAATAAGTAAAACTTACTATCAAGTCTGATTATACGCTATGTTAAGCTTGGTGTTTTTTCATTTTTTCATTTTACCCCTTTGATATAAACTGCAAGGTATTTGAAGCCATTTGTTTTGATCTTTGGATTATTTGCAAGACTTAAATAAGTTACTTGATCGTTTAATAATAAACTATGCATTAATATTTTGATTGCCTACAAATAACCATGTGTTTTTAGTTGATATGGTAACTAAAATATTTCATTCCCTCTCTGCTTACTTCGTCTTCTAAACGACAGTTGTCTAATAAGAGTTCTTTTAGTCCAAAATCAAGTGACATTAAATCTGCGAGTGGTTCAATGTTATTTCGATCAATGAACTGATTGGTTAAATCAAGTCGAGTTAAACAGGTTGCTTGAGGTTGACTCTATTTACAAAAAAAGGAATGAACACATTGTTAAGTTATTTCCCCGTTCCCCTTCTCAAAGAAAGGTCTTACAGCAAGAGTAATGACAAGTTTATCAATAGTTGGTTCCCCTTTTGATTTACATAAACGCTCATAAAGTGTCAGTAACTGACCGGCATTTTGTATTATTTGCTCATCGCCTGCTTGTTTTGAAGTCATTGATTTATCTCCCATCATCATGCTAACGTTTTGTTCTTTTAAAAATAACTGCTCAGTTGTTAACTTTGTAACTGGGAAACGAACTCGTTTTAATGTTTTTGGTACAAGTTCTTCATTTGTTATTGGTTCTTCTATGTTGATATTAAAAAAGTTGGTTTGCTGTTGCTGTAGTTGCTGTTGTTTATTCTCTGAAAAGTTAAGTTTGGATAACCAAGTATTGTTTCGAACTACTTTTGTATTTTTTAAAATGCTTTTGGATGGTTTTATATCAATAATAGAAGACATCCCTTTTTGATTTTGTTTCTTATTATTATGTAAGTAGTAAGAAGAAAGAAAAGTGTCCACTGTTTAAAAAAAAGAAAAAAAAAGAAAAGAAAAAGTGAGAGGATAGTTACTCAAGTGTTGTGACTTGAAACTTCAATTCGCAGATACTATTTATCCAGAAATGTGAAATGATTGAAGAGAGAAGGTATGCAAGTGAGCTGTACATATATGTTTATTTACTGCTGTTCTTTGAACACAATCACTTCTTACTGTTACTAATATAACTACTGCTACTACTACTACTACTACTGCTACTACTATTACTATTACTACCATTATTGCTATTGTGAGTCTTATAAGAGCATAGCATGAAATATATAGATTAGTCTTAGATTTCTCGGAATTATTATTTGTGCGTATTTCTATAAAAGTTTCACATATAGCTTCCTTGTTATGCATGTTGTGTATACATGTGTGTGTGTGTGTATGTGTATATGTATGTGTGTGAAAAATGTAGATAATGAGGACATATATTTACTCGACACGCTATAAACGGTTTTATTTTTCTCTTCATCCAAGACTTCGAATCTATCCTATCATTCATTCTTGTATTTCTACAGTGACATATGCTATTTAAGGTGTTTCTAAAGCAATTCCAAGCACCATAGGAACCAGAAAAAATAATAAAGATAGTAGATTTAAACAGAAATACTTTGAAGGTAGATCGCTGTATTAACTATTTATCAGTAAACATTTACCATAAACCAGAAAAATGGTGCTACAAAAAGACTTAACAGCAAGTGTTCTGATTCTGACTTTTAAAAAATCGAAAGGTTTCTTTTTCTCTTTTCTCTTTTTCTTTTCTTTTTCGGTCACTTTACTCTTCCTTCTTCTTCTCCTATGTGGTCGAGATTCACTACTCTCGATCGTTCATTGTTTCTATTAAAACGTTTTTATTCGATAAACCAATTAAAGCAAGCCATTCAAACAGGTCATGTCACCAATTTACATGCAGCCTACGATTCACTTAAAGCCGATCAAGTTATAGATCGTAAACTATTACGAAAGTTAGTACTTCTTGCTCGTAAAGGAGAAAAAAGCCCTGAATTTATAAAAAAGATTATGAATGACATGTCGACAAAATACAAACTTGTTCCTGAGCATTTCGAATACCATGCACTAATGTACGCTTATGGTGTGCAGAAACAGCCTCACATGGCCCATGGTGTTTTGGACACGATGAAAGCACACAACCTCCAACCTAATTTATTCTCTTACAATACGCTATTGGGATGTTATAAGCGTAGTCAAGATATAGATGGATGTGAAAAGGTGTTTGAGGAGATGGAAAAAAACAGCATTCAGCCAGATACTGCCACCTTCAACACTTTAATGGATTTATGGTCCAAAAACGATCAGCCCGAAAAAGTATTCGACCTATACAAGACAACCATGACACAGGGTATTGTACCTGATGTGTACACACTCTCTACAGTACTTCATTTAGCCATCAAGGAAAACAATATAGAGATGGGAAACGGTGTTTACAATCGGTTACTAAAAAGCACTAGACCAAAAGATATCGATTTGGCTGTCGTGAATACCATGCTCAACTTTAAAGCTAATGTGGACTTGGAAGAGGTGATTGAACTCTATAAAGATATAAAATCAAAGTTTCCCCATCTAAAACCGGATAGAATCACATACAATACTGTCATGGACGCCTGTTTCAAAAACAATCACTTGGCTAGAGCATACATGGTATTCGAAGACATGCGACATGCACGTATCAAACCAGACATTGTGACATTTGGAATATTAATTGATGCAGAATCAAAATTGGGTCACTTAAAAAACGCTTTAAAGCTCTTTCACGAGTTATGTCAGTCATCCATTGAGCCAAGCGAACGTATTCTTACCAGTCTGATGAATATGGCAGCTTCAAAATTAGCACAGCTATCCGATATCAACCAATTAATGGAATTGATAGAAAAATACAGTGAAAAAATGAAACTGGATGCAAGGGCGTATAATGCACTTATGTATGGATTGGCGCGAAATGGACGCTCAGAACAGGTACAGTCTATTTATGACAACATTTTTCGCTCAGCAGACACACACAGACCTGATATTGCAACGTTTACAAGTCTGATTGTAGCATATATAAATGATAATGCCATAGATGATGGTATGGAGATATATTACAGTTTACGGGAGCATCATAGACGTTATGTACACGACAATCAAAAAGTAAAGATACCCATTAAATTAGATACCACATTTTACTCAACATTGATTGGAGCACTTTCAATAGATAAGCGTCCAGTGAATCATAACAACAATGATAGCTTTGGCGAATCATCTCCTCGTTTACTAGCAGCTTTGAATCTATTCAATGATATGCGAGCTTTACGTATCCAACCATCCAAACACAACTATACCGCCATATTACATGCATGTGGACAATACCGTGATGGTTATGCATTGGAGCAAATCCACAATTTAATCAAAGTCGACCTCTGTCTCGATCCAGACACCGCCATCTATAACGCGCTAATGGATGCCTATAACCGAACCGGAGACGGTGATACCGTAGTCGAAATTTGGCAGGCATTGACTTTGTCGGGGTCGCCCACAACTATTTCACCCGATCAAACTACTGTTTCTATCGTATTTGATGGTTGTGGATTTAATAGATTAGGAGATAGAGCAAAGTTGATATGGAAATGGTTAAAACGTACAGAGTTTAAACTCAGCACGAACAATTATAATTCTTATATCGAATGTCTTTGTCGAACAAAGGGTACAGTCGGATGGAATGAAGCTTATGCACTTTTAGAGTTAGAAATGGCACTGCCTGGTAGAAATAGCAAAGGACAATATGGGAAACCAATTGTGGATTCAAAAACTGTAAATACACTCTTAAGTTTTGCAAAAAAACTGGACATTCCTTCAAATCAAATTGAAACAATAGAAAAACTGAAAACTGAATTCTTGTAAATAAAATACACATTTATAGACACACAGTATATATTTTAGCTTATTATTGTCTTTTTTCTTCTTCATATATATAATTATTATTTATCGTCATCATTTTATAAGTTGTTGATGATATTAGCAGCAACAGCATCTTCAATACCTGTAGGTATATTGATCATTTCATGGTCATGTCGACACTCCCATAAACTAAGTTGATAGAGTGTTGCCACTACAAGTAAATGGAGTAATAAGGAATAAAGGATAAAGAAGTAACGCGACCATTTATGCGAAAAGAGAACACGAGTAAGGTTTAGAGTAAACTTTTCTGCAGGATTCAATGCATTGTAACGACGGTTCTCTTCCTATATTAGGTATAAATAACCAAAAATAATAATGAATGATTTACAATAATAATAGTACCAGTGTGTTTTTCTCCCCCTTTCTTTCTTACCTTTCTATGGAATTGAGTAAATGGATTCATACTCTCTTCATATAATCTTCCATATTTATCAGTAGGATCTTCTGTTGACTTGGAAGATTTTTTATTAAAGTTACGATAAGATGAAGCGGCAGGTTCTGCATAATCCATATTCACTACAGTGGGGCGATTCTAAAAAAAAAAGAACTTAGTAAGCAAATTTATTTCTTATATATAAACAGATATAATATATTACTTACCACTACACCTTTATTTTGATCTTCTTTCCAAACATGAACAAACTTGAGTCTTTCATATAGTTTAAGATTATCTGTCTTTAGACTCTGAATCTCATCTCTTGTCTCCTGAAGAGTAGATTCCAATGTACGTGTACGTTCTTCTAATTCCGCGTTACGTTGTCTGAATCGATCACGCTGACTCATAACGATAGGAAGGATACTCTTATCATCCTTTGTCTTTGTTGCAGTATCTGCACTTAGATGAGGTGTACTACTTCCATCTGGTGTACGAGGCGTAGTTGATCCAGTTCCAAATTTTAGATTCGATCTTGAAGCCAATGCATCTGCAATGTTGTTGTTGTCATCTGGTTTATGGTCAATACGAAGTAAATCTTCTTCCAATCGATGAATCAGTTCCAACTGTTTACTTGTCTTTTCTGATAATTCATCCACCATCTTTTGTTTCGATTCAAATTCGGTTTGTAAATCGGAGTACTGGACCTTGGTTTGTGTATATTCATTTTCAAGCTTCTTGTTCTTTTCCATCAAACGTACTTCTAAACTGTCTTGGATCGATTCATCTTTTCTCAAAACTGTATTCGCATCAAAATCTTCATCTTCATCTCCGGTAGAGAATTCAACATACTATAACAAAAGATATTGAAATTAGGAATGATTACTTTTAAAGAAAAATAAAAAAATACGGTTTTTTCTTGATCCTCTTACTTTCATAATCTGTAATTCACGTTTTATTTCATCATAATCATCATAGTTTTTCATTTTCTTTTGTAAATTTTCCTTTTCTTCCACAAGTTTCTTTGTTTCTGTTGTCAACTCTTTTACTTTCTTTGAAAGTCTTGTTTCTGTCTTTTGTAATAAGTCCTTGTATGTTTCTACATCCTTCATTAATTTAGCAAGTTCTGCGTCTTGTTGTGGTGCTTCTGATAAAGAGGATGTTGATTTCACGTTTCTAGAAAAATAAATAGATGAATAAAAATGGATAGATTACATATTCAATTTATTGTATTTACCCTTCTTCTACCGACTCTTTCAGTTGCTTATTCTCTTCTTTCAAGTCCTCCTATTATCGTTGTTACTATTGACGCATTTTTTTTAAAAAAAAAGAAAAATAACTTACATTCTTCTTTTCTAGACGAATGATGATACCATTTGCACGTTCAAGATCCATAGTAACAATATCCAATTCTGCCAATTTACCCACAACCTCCTCGTCTACAACAAATAAATAAATAAATAAACCAATACTACTTTATTACTGGCAGTAATGACAACAAACACATTACCGTATTTCTGGTTGTGATTAATTAATTCTGCCTGCGTATCATCATGTGATTGTCTTAATACTGTCAGTTGGTCAAGCGCTTGATTTAATTGTCGTTGTAATTCATGCTCTCTAAATAAATAAAAATAACACGTATTTCATTAATTGATCATCAAAACACGTAATCCGGACCCAATCGGTTTACCTTTCTTTATATTGTCTTATTTTGTCATTGTACTGTTCTTTCATCTCATCTTCTTTCTTTTCCGATAACTTTTCCGATAGCTTTTTTTTTTTTTTTTTTTTTTTAAAAAAAAAAAAAAAAT
>VCJA01003450.1:2349-19274 GCA_024139275.1 Backusella macrospora
GAGTAGCAGATGTACGACCGATACGGTCACCAAAGTTCAACAAACCCATTGCGAGACCACCGAGAACAACGGTAAAGTTTAACCAAGACAAGAATGTACGCTCATTTGCAAAAAATACCTTGGGTTCGACACGAACAGGCAGAGCAATACGCTTACCAGAAGTGGGTTCTAATGTTGTAGCGGACATATGAAAGAGTAGATGATGTTGGTGTTATTTGGAGAAAGAAAATAACCGTTAAAGCAAAATATGCAATGAGGTTTATATAAAAAAAAATAAGAAAAAAAAATTCTTTCCCCGATTTTTTTTTTGGACTGCTTGTATATTTATGGTAATGTGTGTTACGTTGGCTGATTATCGATCTATGTGAAGTGGATGGTATATATATCGTTACTATTCGGTTATACACAAGTTTAAAGTACTTTTTATTTATTTATTTTTTTATAAAGAAATAAATAATATATTATAGCTGATAGTTGGATCTGCTGATAAAAACATATATATAATAAAAGGCATATAACTTTTGAAAGGATTTTCAGTATACATATGATTCAAATGTTGATCTAATTGTCAAGTTCTTTTGATATTACTATTTCGCATGATAAACATTAATGTAATATGCTTATAAATATACTATACTATATGAAATAAATCTGTTCTTTTTGTATATATGCATATAATCTATATTTTACCACAGCTACTCATATAAATGTATAGGTATATAGAACAGGAAAATCAAGTATACTACAAGTAAAAGGAGTGTATATAATATATAATATATCAATTTAGCTTTAATCTATCAAATATAATCTGGTTTTAGTGTTGATCAAACACATTGTGCCAACATGTTCGATTCAATTATTCATTCTTAATTATAAAAATAGATGTCATGCATGTACTTGTATGCCTTTTCTTTTCTTTTCTTTTTTATCATTCTTATTAAAGAATGAGTTATATGGTTGTTAGTACTTTTTTATTTTATTATAAACTTAAATGTACAAGAAGAGAGTGTTTTATATGCAAAATAAATACGAAATAAAGATTATTTCTTCGTCATTTGCCAATCATCACTATATTGGTTGATGTGATACCAAATGATTTTCTTTTAGGAAACTTGATGAGCTTCTAATTCAAATATGTTATAACCATATGCCTTCCTAGTCTTATCTTTTTGTTTTTACTTTCTATTATTACCTGTTTTAACTGTAGCTGTTTAGGTGATTGATAATTAACATTAAAGTCTTCAGTCATACAAAAAGGACAGGGAACAGATTGTTTAAAATTGTATTTAATCTGTACCAAGCATTCAGTGCAGATGGGCTGCCTACAGCATCGGGTAAAATTGATATTGAAAGGATAATACTAAAGAGAATATTATATATACATAAAGAATTAATATAGAAATACATATCATTTATCTTACTAAGAAACATATAGGACATTCTATGCTATTGCTTATTTTCTCTTCTTTATCATTATCGTAATTGTTGTTCAATTCCAGTGATATCTGTTTTAATGGTTCAGGCAAACCTATAAGTAAGCAAAACGTTAATATGTGACGTTATATACACATAAAATAGAGATGAAACACCTTTATAAAATGGGGATAGCTTCCTATTCATTATATATTCGCGTACTAGCTTCGAATTAATTTCTTTATTTAAGCGATAAAGTCCAAGAGGTGCAGTTGAACCATTATCTACCTTTTGATGATAGTAAAGTTTTGAAGAATGATTGCCCATAATGTAAATGATTATAAAATAAGAAGAAGAAGAAGAAGAAGAAGAAGAAGAAGAAGAGAAGTAGAGAAAAAATTGTATTTTTATATACTTCTTAGCATTAAAAGTCACCTGTATTTCGTGCCTTATCTTTGTTTGGTTCTCCCCTTTTTTTATTTTACAATGATCGTGACTTTTTTTCCATCATGCCTTTTAATCAAAAAAAGAGAACAATAAAAAAAGTTTATTTTATTTTATTTTTCTTTTATTCCACATGTCTGATCAAGACTCTTTCACAAGTGACTATTCTGACATTGAATCAGACGTTTCTTTTGCAGAAGAGGATTCGCAAGATTACAAAAAAGATGGTTACCATCCTGTCGCTATTGGCGATCGCTTTGATAACGGTCGCTATATCGTTGTACGTAAGTTGGGGTGGGGTCACTTTTCCACAGTCTGGCTTGTATATGATACCACGTAAAAAAAAAAAGCTACATATACTCTTTTCTTCTCTCCCTCTCTCTCAAAGTATACTCAAAAAAAAAAAAAAATTATAGGACAGATACTCATGTCGCTTTGAAGATTGTAAAGGCAGCATCCCGCTATACTGAAAGTGCATTAGAAGAGATCAAAATATTAGAATGCATTAAAAAAACAAATCCAAGCTCAGATGGGTTTGAACATGTTACCCAACTACTTGATCATTTCTGGCACAATGGACCTCATGGTCGACATGCCTGCATGACGTTCGAAGTACTTGGTGAATCCCTCTTGACGTTAATGAAGCGATACAATTATAAAGGAATCCCCTTAAACATAGTCAAGAGCATCTCTCGCCAGATATTACAAGGTTTAGACTATCTTCATAGAGAGTGTGGCATCATTCATACCGATTTAAAACCCGAAAATGTGATGGTGTGGATACCAAATATTGAGTCTCATTTAAAAAAGGACACTCGGCAGATATTGGATCAATTTTTGCCAATGTCAAAGTCTCGTAAAAAGAGATTAAAAAAGAAATTGAAGAAACAAAAGGCAACATCAGTAGCTGGAGAAGAAGTAGAAGGAAACGGGTAAATCATAATGATAAAAATAGAAAGAGAGAAAGAAAGAAACTAATGATTATTAGAGATCTAGAAGCTAAATTCGCTCAACTTGAATTGCAGCAAAAGAAGGACCAGGAAGGACTAAAAGTGATACAATCTTCTGTTTTAGATTTTGCACAGATAATGGATGGAACAGATATTTTTGATAAAATTGTGGTCAAGATAGCGGATTTGGGTAACGCGTGCTGGGCAGATGGTGACTTTGCACATGTCATT
Organism: Backusella macrospora; assembly: GCA_024139275.1. Taxonomy (NCBI): domain Eukaryota; kingdom Fungi; phylum Mucoromycota; class Mucoromycetes; order Mucorales; family Backusellaceae; genus Backusella; species Backusella macrospora. The sequence goes on from VCJA01003450.1 coordinate 5,388, forward strand.
CAGACAAGGCAATATCGTAGTCCGGAGGTCATTGTTGGTGCTAAATGGACAAGCGAAGCTGATATGTGGAGTACAGCATGTATGGTAATGTTGAAAACGATTATGATACTAAGAAGAGCAACATGGTTAAACTAATATGATTTATTATTGTTATTATTATTAAAGATCTTCGAATTAATAACGGGTGAGTTTCTATTTGATCCCAAAGCAGGATCAAACTTTAACAAAGACGATGGTAAGTTTAATAAGGATAAAAAATGACGTAGCGTTTATTAAAATTATTTTTATGCAGACCATTTAGCTCAGATACTAGAATTAATGCGAGTAACTCCAAAAATACTCGTGACTGGTGGTGAATTCTCGAGAGAATATTTTGATCGTTCTGGAAAGTTAAAACATATCGCAAAGTTAAACTATCGCCGATTACGAGATGTACTCCATGATAGCTTTTTGGTTAATCCAGAAAACGCAGATAAAATAAGTGCTTTTTTGTTACCAATGCTTGAGGTGGATATGGTAAAAAGATTACCTGCGAGCCAAATGTTACAGCATGCTTGGTTAAATTAGTATTAGCTTTTTTAATTTGTAAACTCTATTTATTTATTACTTATTGTTATTATATGTATGTATGTATGTATTTATAAATACCACAAACCACACAATAGTACGTATAATTATGTTATTATAATAAAATATGAAATATATCTATATAAAGCTGTAGCTGCTTCACGATTATTGCACAAAGTAAATGTATATGTATATGTATACGAAATGGAAATAGAAATGGGAATATTAAGAGCTTGTAAATAGTAACTCACAATAAACAGCCTATCATTAGGTTATAAGGCGTTAAATAAAACATCTGTATTAGTTATTGTTATAAGTCTTTAGTGCGTTCTGTTTATATATAGCTTTTTATTAATAGACGAAAGACACTTCTTTACTACTCACTTAAAGATATTGTTAATAATAATAATAATAAAAGTTTATTATTTTAATAACTTTTTAACGTGCTTAATTCCACATTCAAATGCAATTTTAAAATGATTTTGGGCTTTTCCTTCGTCTTGGGCTGTTCCGTATCCATTTTTATGCATCCAACCGATATAATAATTTATAGCACCATATATCACGTTTTCAAATTGAAGTGAATATCTACCATCTATTTTTTCATCTACAATTAAAAGTTCGTGGTCATCGCTTTGTATAAATACATGTGTGTTTTCCGGGTTTATATCAGTTTCTGTTGCTTCAATAAAGTAGCTGAGCGCTTTTGTGTAGTCTTGGCCGACTCTTCCTCTTCCATTGTAGTAAAGCAACCCGATATTGTAGTAAGCACTAATATTTTTGTCTTGAGAAATAGATTCGTTATAATATTTTAGGGCCACACCATAATCTTGTTCAACTACATCTCCATATTCGTATAATAATCCGATACCACGCAATGCATAGCTTTTATTGTAACTCTTTGGTTCTTCTTGGTAGTATACAAGGGCCTTCGAAAAGTCTTGTAATCCACCAAAATCATAATGATACACTTCACCGAGTGTAATTTTAGGGTATTTAGAGGATTCATCTTCAAACCTTTTATGCCATTGAGCAGCTATTTCTTGATTTTTATCGACTCCGATACCTTCAAGGTACATATGGCCTATTTGAACTTGAGAATGCGCATCACCATTTCCAGCTGCCTTTCTTAAGTAGATGAGTGCAACTTCAAGATTAATGTCAACATCAGTGCCTCTGTAAAACCTTATTCCTTGGGCGTAACAATTATCAGTATTCATTTTTTTGGTACATTGTTCGATCCATTTCATCGCTTCTCGCTGGCTCCTTTCAACACCATAACCTTGGATGTACATTGCACCGAGTTGAGCCTGTGCTTGACTATGATTTTTTTCAGCTGCCTTTCTTAGGTACTTTAGTGCAATTTCGTTGTTTTTATCAACCTTAGTTCCTTTATAAAATACCATTCCTTGATCATAGCATTCATCTGCAGTCATTTCATTCATGGATTTTTCAATCCATTCTATTGCCTTATCATGATTTCTCTCATTATCCTGAAGGTACATGACTGCGAGCTGAGCCTGAGCTGAGCCCAGGTTTTTTTCAGCTGCTGCTTTAAAATGCATCAACGCAAGTTCAAAATTAACATCAACGCCAGTGCCTTTGTAAAATACCATGCCTTGGTCATAACATTCAGTTGCGTTCATTTCCTTGATGGATTTATCAATCCATTTCAACGCTTCACTTTGGTTTTTTTCAACGCCGTGACCTTGGAGGTACATTACTCCGAGTTGGGCCTGTGATTGACCATAATTTATTTCAGCTGTTCTTTTCAGGTAGAGTAGTGCTATTTCATAATTCTTTTCCACATCAGTACCATTATAAAATCTCATTCCGTCATAATAACAGTAGTGTGGTTTCATCGTTTTGATTGATTGTTTAATCCATTTTATTCCTTCATCATAATTCTTTTCGACACAATAGCCTTGAAGGTACATTATACCAAGCAGAGACTGTGCTTGCCCTTCATTTCTTTCGGCTGCATTTATCAGGTATTTCATAGCAGCCTCATAGTTTTTGTCAACATTGATTCCTTCATAGAGTGACATTCCTTCATAATAGCAAGCGTATGGATCCAAGTTATTGAAGGATTTTTCGATCCATTCCATCGCTTTATCGTGATTCTTTTTGACCCCGTGACCTTGGAGGTACATTAAGGCTAAGCTAGATTGTGCAAGACCATTTTCTTTTTGGTTTGCTGCTTTAAAGTAAATGAAAGCAATTTCATAGTCTTTGTCAACTTCTTTTCCTATATAGAACCTTGTTCCTTCAAAGTAGCATGCGTTCCCGTCCATTTTTTTGATAGATTGTTTAACTAATTCCATTGCTTCAGCACGGTTCTTTTCAACTCCATAACCTTGGTAGTACATTACAGCAAGTTGAGCTTGTCCCACGCCATATTTTTTTTCAGCAGATTTTTTCAGGTAAATTACCGAAATTTCATCGTTTTTATCGCCTCTAACCCCTCTGTAGAATCGGTTTCCTTCATACCAGCAATCATATCCATCCATTTTCTTGACAGACCGCTCAACCCATTCCATTGCTTTTGTGTAGTTTTTTTCAACACCATTGCCTTGGATGTACATGCTAGCGAGTTGAGCCTGTGCTATAGTATAGTTTCTTTCCGAAGAATTTTCTAAATACAGTAACGCAAGATCAAAATTAACATCAACATCAGTGCCATTGTAAAACATCATTCCAAAATCATGGCATTTGTATGGTTCCATGTTTTTTATAGATTGTTCGATCCATTTCATCGCTTCGTCATGGTTCTTTTCAACACCATAGCCGTGAAGATACATCACACCGAGCATAGCCTGAGCTTCTCCGTAATTATCTTCAACTGCTTTTCTTAGGTAAAGCAATGCAACTTCATAACCTATACCATCATAGATGTCTTTGTAAAATCTTAGACCCTCACTACAGCATTCGTATGGACTCATTTTTTCGATAGATTGTCTGATCCATCTCATCCCTTCATTGTAGTCTTTTTCAACACCCAAACCTTGAAAGTACATACTAGCGAGTTGAGCTTGAGCCTCAACATAATCCCTTTCAGCTGCCTCTTTTATGTATATCAGTGCAAGCCTATAGTCTTTTTCTACATTAGTTCCTCCGTATAATCGCATGCCTACGTAAAATAATTGAAATGGCTGTAGTTCTTGGGAAGCCTTTTCAATCCATTGCATTGCTTCACTATAGTTCTTCTCGACACCTTTCCCTTGAAAATATATTAGACTAAGTTGAAATGATGCCCACATATAGCCTTTTTCAGCTGCTGCCTTTAGGTAGATCAGAGCGAGTTCATAGTCTTTATCAATTTCTTCTCCTTCGTAAAATCTCATCCCTTCATCATAGTATTCTTTTGGTTCCATATTATCTTCAGATTTCTTAATCCATTCCATGGTTTTATTGTTGTCTATTTCAGCGCCATAACCATCATTGGAAGCCAATATAATATCATCATTATCAGAAATTTTTATTTGGATATCAGATTCAATAGTAAGCATTTTTTTTAAAGTAAAAATACGTATGAATAGATAGTATATGATTTAATGTGGATACAATCAGAATATATTTTACTAGTTATTTTATTATCTTCTATTTCTCTAAAGGAAAATGGAAAAAAGGAAAAAAAGAAAACGAAAAAAGAAAACGAAAAAATCTGACAAAAAAATACTGTTTTGGGTGATACGAAAAAGCTCAGTCATATCACATTAATGGGCTGCTGTTATTTGATATAATAATGACAATAAAATAGAACCATAACCCACATTGTCCTTTGGGACGCCAGCGTTACGGTTTTATCACGATGTTGTCTACAGATAATCTCAGTCATCGTACCGATCCTAGTTCAATTACTCGTCTATCCACGTGGCATAGGTGGTGCTATTTTCGCGTTCTGGCTCAATATTCTCAGTTTTCCCGGCAGTCATATGTTTGTACCCCTTCTGTAGTTCTCTCTGATTAATATAACAGACTTTACTTTGAGCTGCTCCCATAAATGATTGGTAGAGAGCGACTGTTAAATTACATGAATTTATAAATAGTAGTACACTCCCCACACTCCCTCAGGTTTTAACGCGGCTCTGCACGCTTTCCTGAATTGTATTTCCTTGTTTGTATATATTACCCAATGCCATATCCACTTGCCCAAAGGGACTAGGATTAGCTATAAATTGTATAATAATAAATAAAGAACATGTTTTCGTTCATTCATAACTCACATTATTCTGAATTGATATTCCACTACTATCTCTACGTTTTTATGCGCTATTTCTATACTGTACTTTTCAAAAATGTGTACTGGTTTGTCAAAGTATTTCAAATAATGAGCAATTCCATAACAGAAAAACAAGCTTTTAGTAATGTTTAAAAATTTTAACATATCACTCAAGTAACTTTGGCACACAGAACACCTAGAAATTATGTCTCCAAATTTACTATGGATTTGGATGGTACTCTTGCGGACTATGGCTACCTCATTTTTTTTTAATACATGTATATGGAGATTGGTCTTGATTATCATGAATCACAAGAGCTAAAAGTACCAGAATTGTTAAGGGGATTTTGGAAACATATGGTCGATTCATATAAGAGAAAACTTAATCATATCGAAGCTATAGGTTCCGTAATCTTTTCCTTTCTTCTTTTCATATCTGGTAAAGTTAGAAGATTGAGTATAACATCATTGGATAGGTTTTCACTCTACTCCGCTTAAAGATGCCTAGGGGAATACCTGAAATAGTACGACTCTTACCTTAGTCCTGTTTTTATTTTTATTTTCAGCTAAAATATTCAGAAATACTGCTCATCAGTCAAAGAGTGTCGCATTAATTATGTGCATGTAGGTACTGATTTTTTACCTAGTGATGATTACTTTTTATGCCAAGCTTTATCATGTGTCACAATAACCCAAACCAGAAAAATAAAGCAAAAAATACCCTCATCATATTGCAGCGTCTACTATATAGATTACTTTTAATTATACCACTCTCTTTCATATATTAGTATAAATGTACACTGCTGTTTTATTTTACTTGATATATTATTCTAGGCATCTACCCATCACTAAATGAGTGTATTCTTCTAACAGCTTTATTATATAATGCCATGAAGGTAGAAATAAAAATACTAATGATAGCTTATATAGTTTTATTAACATATACTGAAAACGACTTTCCATTATAAGTATATCCTTTATATTAGAATAATTTTGTAAGTGGTTAGTTACATTTGCCTTTAAGTTTAACTTCAACAACTAGGTTGCACAATTTTGTCATCATCATTTTTAAACACAGAAGGACTATTTTTGTTTAGAAAACCGATAGTCTATTAATGCTCTATTTATATGATGCCAAATATTATATTATGTACCTCTTTTACTTTCTTTCTATAAATAAATAAACAGACAAATAAATATGGAACTGAATCCTCAAGAGCTACATTACTTTAAGCGTGAACTTATCTCCCAAGAACTTAGTCAAGAAATTGATGAAGTTCGAAAGTCTGGACGTGTTACTGCATTGATAGAGGGCAGCGGTGAAGACCAGCCCTTTTTACATTATCTTGTCAAGAACTTCGTTGTCAACTTCCCCCTTTTAAAAAATGGTAGTAGTAAAGACTTTTGGAATAAGCTCCAAGTATTCCTTGACGAGTATAATAAACTCAATCTCGACAATTATGCCCCAAAAAATACCACTGATTCCCAACGCAGAATCTTAATGTACAAGATGGAGAAGATGCTCATCATTGCTCTCGGTACAAGCATAAAAACCGTTCAAGGTAAAGAAGAAGCCATAAAAGTATCTGCTGGATCTGAACAGGTTCCTGTCGACGAGGACTTGTCCAATAAATTTAATATGACCCACTTGGAAAGTGAGGAAGATTATCTTGAGTGGATTGGCATGAATGGTCTCGAGATTAATGTGTGCACTGTACGTGACATCAGTGAGAAGCGCACCATTCGTGAGCACATTCATTCTGAATTTATCATCAGTACCAATGTTGCTGCTACTGAAACAACAGGGGAAGGGATTGTTTATGTTGCTAGACGTTTCGGCCAATTCCGTCAGCTTCGCGATGACCTCAAGGCAGCTTTCCCCACTCTCGAATTATCTGCTGTTCCCTCCAAGGCAAGTGATTCTTCTTATTCTGGACGCGCGAGCCACCTTAACCGCGAAAAGGATCGTATCTCACTTCGGTCTTTCTTACGCCGATTAACCGCCGAGACGGAGATTGCTACAAGTCCTATTTTTAAAGATTTCTTAACAAAGGACCCCATCCAGTTGACCAACGCAGAAAAACAGGATGCTGAAAAGAGACACAATATGGATCAGGCAAGAATTGACGAAGAAAAGCGATTCAGAGCAGAGGTTGATAATAAAATGGCTGAACTTGATGGACTTCTTAGTGTGTTAAAGGAAAAGGTCATGAAACCTAATGGCCTGATTGAAATGTTCGATATTATCAAAAAAACAAGTACTATCGATCAATTACCTCTCGAATTAAAGCAGGCTTTTGAATGGGGTAGAATCAAGTAAGTTTAATAATTAATTAGATGGGTACAGAGGGAACATAAAAGCACGGATATATCTAATAATAATCACAACAATAGCTTCGCATTTGTACTTCATACTCAGTTTGTTACTTCGGATAAATCTGTTGAAAATATTGCCAATTTGAAACGTACAAACACATTGATGCCTTACCGTGCTATTGCTCAAATGCTTAAATTGTCTAATCCATTTGCTATGGTCAAGGGTGTGTTGGATTTATTTTTGGCACAGCCTTTTGGTGGTAGAAGCTTATTCCAAAGGTATTTATAAGAATAGATAAAATATAAGACGTGTGGCGGTATCATGAAGAAAAAGAAAATGATAAATGGCGGAGAGGGTTTACTTTCACATATTTGGTTATACTTATCTTTTATTTTTATTTTAAAATAGGATTATATTAACCAATATGAATGAAGAATCTAAAGAAATGCAAAAGGACATCGAAGAACTCCAATTAAAGGTCAATGATCCTTTACTCTGTAAAAAAGTTGAGAATGCTGTCAAGTCTGATAGACCTGCAGGTTTTCAGTTCAGTGGATCAGATATTAATGATACTTTGGAATTATTGAAGAACCCTACAATTGAGCCTGTATTGCCCCCTCAACAGATCTTAAAGGTTGCTTTTGCTAACCAGCCAGGAAAGGATGAAGCACGTATCTTAGTACAACAACTCTATCAACTCTGGGTACTTTATTCTCGTAAGCAAGAACGTGAGGTTTTGATGGCATTGGTCTTCCAAGGAGTTACTGGTGAAATTATTAAGGATCTATTCGCCATCTTCTATGAACCACTTGCCCAAGTGTACAAGGCAGCTAACATTGGTGACACAATTGGTCATGTAGCCGGTTTTATTGATGATTTGATCAAGGTTGTTGATGGTTTAAATGTAGAAGATGTAAGTCACTCCGCACAACCATTTGTGGATTTGGTTCAGAGACATGAACAAGAATTCTACCAATTTGTGCATAATGTACATGCCCAAGATCAGAGTCACTTGTTTGATGATCTTTTGGGTTATGTTAACTCCTTATTCAGCTTTGTTGCAACCGGTATACCCACTCGTATTGATCTCCAGCAAATTACAGACGAGGCAGGCGTCCAGCCTTCAGATTACCCTGCACTCAAGAAAGAGATTGGTTCCCTATGTGAGTACCATCTCGCACGTAAAGAAAGACACATGCAGCGTAGACGACAAAAGTTGATGTCTACATCTTCCTCATCTAATCTTGAACAGGAGGTAGAAGCACTATCTTTCTTACCCAATACCAATGAAGTTGTGTCCGCTTTGGACGACTTTGCTGATATTACCAACGATAGTGATATTGAGGACGATGAAACACTCTCTCATGAAATGACACTCAAACCCCCCACCTTGGAAATTATTCCAAAGATTGTACCTAGCTTTGTCAAGCATGTTCAAATCATCATGAAGTAAATTACCTCTTCCTTCTATTTTTCATTAACTAAATAGTAGTATCCATGTTTTTTATTAATAAACTTTTTATACGATGCCAGCGTTGGTTACATGTACGCGCAGAATGTTTTCCATTAAATCGGGCTTGTAACTCATTCCAACTATTAGAATTTTGTAAATTATTCAAAACATAATTTAGTAAAATCATATCATCTTGCTTTGTCCACAATTCATATCCACGTATTGCTTGCTCTAGTAGATGATTTTCTTCTGGTTGTTGCTCTTTTGACTTTTACATAGCAATTAGATTAGATCGTTGTTCACTTGGTTTTGTTTGTTTTGTTTTGTTTGTTTATTATATATAATTGATCTTATGTGTTACCTGAGTAGATGATTGTTTTTTATTGATTTTTGATTTTGTATAATTTATAAGATCTTTTGTTGTTTTTATTGATTTCAAAGTCATGGAGCCGTAATTATTATCTAATTCATTATCTTCATCGTCATCACTTTTGACCATTTCACCATTTTCATCGTATTCGACAATCAATTTACTCTTTACATTCCTGGGATCTTTTTTTGGTAGGCTTGGTCTACCCGTTTTTTGATAATTTAAAAGAATATGTCTGATCACCTTATTGGAAAGCCCAGATAGACGGGCCATTTGTTTTTCACTAGCACCAGCTCGATGTGCACCAATGATTATCCAGCGTTTGGCCTCTTCTGGATCTTTTATCTTACTTGTTTTTACCATGAATTTGATGTGTAATAATAGAAATGAGAGAAAAGAAAAAGAAAAAGAAAAAGAAAAGGAGTAAATAAAAAATATATAAAAAACTATCTATTTATAATAAGGGGAAGTAATTAAAATCAGGTGTTCCAGCTTAAAAGAAAGTGAGAAAAAATGGATCACATGCATACACATGCATATATATCTATTGTTGTTGCTATTTAAATCTAAATTGGTGTTTTGTTGAAGCTCTCAAATAAAAATAGAGTAAAGTAAAATACGGGATATAGAAGTGCACTAGGTGCATTATTTTACGCTTAAAAAAAAATAGATTTTGGTTTTGCATAGCTAATATAGTTCTTATAAGCTTGCAAAGTTAATACTATGAGTTGGTTATCAATATTGATATCACAAGCTCAGTATATCTAAATATATAAAGTGGAACAATTAAATTCCTAAATGACTATTAAGGTTTTCTCTTATAAAATATACTCTATTTACAATTAACGCGGCACAAAAAGTCGATTTTTATCGGATATTGCTACATATAATAGAAACTGACACTAATGTAACGTTGACGTTAATTCAGTCTAAAACGTTCTTATATACACCAGAAGTCATGAATACTGGGAAAATTCCAGGCAGCTAGAGTCTAGAATAGCTCTTCCAGTTTTTCAATTGATCGTATACTTTTAAAATAGCCACTCTGGCACATTCGGTGCTCTCCTAACCCTATTACCTAACTATACTATAGATAATATAAGACACCATAAATCCTAATCCACATCAGTTATGTAAAGTCCTATTCTGTGTAGACCATGTATATTTTTATTAAAGTTGCTATTATGGTAAGATTAATCTAATAATTAAGGATCAAGTCTATATATGAAAGTAAATAATAGGTTTACAGCTAAAGTAAAAAGTGAATAAGAGTAAGAAATAAATACTTGGCACCTTTTCCTATATAATATAATGAGGACTTAATTCAACACCCACCGGGGAAAAAAAATGGGCGAAAAATATTATTATTTTTCGTTTTTCGTCAAATCTCGACGACATTGCCAAAATTATTCGTCGATTATTGACGACTCTTTTTATTTTTGATTTCTCCATCTATTTTTTGTTTCTCATAGGTTTCTCTGAGTTAAGTATAAACATCTTCTCGTTTTTTCCTTTCCCTCTCTCTCTCTCTTTTTTTTTTTTACTTTATTCTTTTAATAAAAAATTCATATTCTAGCCAATCCATCAAGTATTGCTCTTAAACAGAAATAGTGGCTTGTGCGTACACTTTGGTTTATATGTTGTAATTATTCAAAAATCGACTAACTTTTCTACTTTTCTTAGTAAACACCTACCTGGTGATAGTATTCCTGAGTAAACGCTTGTTTGACTGTAAATCTTGTAACCATTTTGTTTTCGTACCCTCTCATTCATCTAAATTATTTGTACTTTTTTCTTTCTTTATAGACCCTTTTCTTTTCACAAAGTCTTGCAAAAAAAAATTTTTGAGCTAATTTTAAAAATAAGAGGTAATCAAAAAGCTAAACAGTTTACTACTTTATGATAATGGTTTATTTATATAGGCACATATTCTCAGGTTAGATACAGTTACTGTTGCTGACTCCAGAACTCTATGACCATCATGAAAAAAACTAGAGCGTAATAAAAGGTAAAAATTACGTATACCCTTCATACGGTATTCATTTATGTTGTTATCTGTTCCAACCATCTCAAAATTCTTTTTACTAAATAGAATCATATAATATATCCTAAATGCAATTTAAATCATAATGATGAATGCTTATATAATACCTTATCCATTCCTTTTAAATAAAAATAATACTATTCCCTATTCCATTTTTATGAACCATAATAACCGTGTTTCTTTTATTGAATCTATGAACAAAATAACGGTTTCTTTTCATTCGTTTTTTTTTTAGCGACAATTCGTCCCGGTGTGAAAGTAAGAAAAAATTTCCTGCAAAATCCAGCTTGCTTTACACTATAGGATCACCTACTATTACAATTAAATTTTTCAAAGAGTTGATTTTAAAGCGAGCAAATATAAAGCTCATTCCAATTAACCAAGATCATATAACCCAAATATATCTGAGAGGTGATAAAAGTAAAGACTTCTCTTTAAGTTTCAGTTAATGCAATAATATAAAAAATGTGATAGATGAATAAGCTATACAGAGATATGATTAAATTTGTGAGTTATATTGAATAGCTATAGAGAGTGCTCCTCTAGACAAAATAAAAAATGGTCTCAGAGAAGTACAGGCTCTTGTGAGTATTGATTCTACAAAAAAAGTATTATAAACACTTTTATAGTCTTCAGTACTAGGAGCAAAAGAGATCCACTCAATGGGGGTACATCAGTAGAGAATACTAAACTTCATTATGTAAACATGTATATGCATTAATATCACAATACCCATGTATAATTATCATTTAACTGACAAGAAATATATTTATTATAAATAATACAACAGGCTGAAAATAGGTACACTGCATAAAAATCAAAAACAAAGGAATACTAAAAATTTGAGAAAAAATGATTCAAACTAATGAGAAAAGTTTATGTGTTCAAGGGGCTGTCGTATGACACACCACTAGAGACAAATGGGATAAATGCAGCTATTATATATATATAAACGTGCTTAAAAATCATAAAGGAGTTGTATATATAGAGCATCAAAACAATAAAGATCATTGAAGAGTACTTTTTTTTTTTGTATTTAAGTGAACAAATATATTACATAAATTAATTTGAGAATTTTCTAGATACTTCTAAAGAAAATCCCGTCTTGAAAAAATAATACTAATGTAATCTCTATATAATAATAGTAAATATAGTTGACGTTAATACTTTTTTTTGTATATATCTGCCCAAAACCATGCGTAATTACCTCCTTTAACAAAATTTACATTTAGAGAAATGAAAGGTGTTTTGAACTGAGTTTATTTTAATGAAAATCCTGAATTTCCATCATCAGATTTTCAGTGATACTTTGTAATACTTGTACAACGTATCTACTTCTCTATTTTACCTATAAAATATGGATGCTTAATACCAGCACCTCTTCTTTCTTTTTCCAAAAACAAAACTATCTTTATATTTTATAACATATCCCGATTTATCACTTTATTATACTTTAACCCCTTTTACCCATAATTCATTTTGGTATGATTAATTTACTTTTTTATTATTATTGACACTAGATCCACTTCAGTGGGTAAATTTGAATTTTAAAAGTAGTTTTACAAATTAAAAGGCACAGGACAAATCTAAATACTCAAAAAACAAAGTCACTATCATGAGCTTAAAATCAAGTGTACTATATTACCTCCTTTACTCAGCATCGCTGACTGCCACAAGAACGCTTGGTGTACGCAAGGCCTCGGTTTTGTTTAAAAATACAGTTTTGAATTTACTGTTGCATTTTATGAGAAAAGCTGGAAATGTTTGTTGAAACAATAGCGTTGATATTCCAGAAAGAGCAATTGCTGCAGCTGAAATCTTGTCCCTTGTTTGCGTGGCTCGTCTGTTCTTTACTGATACACATGAAGGGTTTACGCACATAAAAGCCCCTTTTACATCCTTTATCTTTTCTTTTCCATTTTTTTTTAACTACCAACTTTGGATGCGTTACTTTTGAGAAGCAATATATACATAATTGGGAGGTGTTATTTTCATTTGTAACTGCAACAACTGTATTTCGACTATGGATCTCTTGTTTCCACTGACCCCCGTATTTAAGATGACCTTTGATTCTCGATCCGTATCCATACCCTCTATCCTCGATACACATGACTAGTCTCTGGCCTTTGCCTCTGCAATGGTTTCTCTCTTTTGAACATAGTCGATCTCGATATTTTATATTCGTATTCCGGGTTTTTTCTTTTGGTCATTTTTGTGGAGTAGTAGAATTCTCGCACCTCTTCTTTGTCGTTGAGATGAGCTTTGAAGTTTTTTAATACGTCTGTGTAGTTTATTGATTTAAAATAACTGTTTTCGGAATGATCTCTTTCTATGATTTGAATTGCCTTTCCTTTCTCAGTATTTTTCACTTGTTCTAACACTTTTTTGGCTCGAAAGAATCCACCACCGACTTGGATGTCATTTGAAAAAATACTGTAAGAATCATTGATTGGAATAAATTCATCATCATATTCCTCTTGAGTATCATTATATTCATTCACTAAAGGACTATATCGATTGTGTAAATTGAGATGATATTTAAAACCATCAAAGCTCATTGGCACAGTCTCTGTCATACAAACTAAACCATTATCTGTTCCCGAGAAAACGAGATCTTTGAGACCTTCTAGTGAATTTTCAATTTCCATATGTTCAGCTTTCATGATTACTTTAGGACTTGTTACTGTTATTTTGTGGCGTGTATAGTGTTTTGTAGGGTGAACTTTGCCTCTAAAGTCAGTTTCTTTAATAATAACATAATGTGCCGTTCTGTTTTGGGAAAGTTTTGTTTTTAGAGTATTTGTCATTCCATGGAAATTGCTCTTTTCTTCTTTTAGGCTTTTGATTTTACCGTACGTCTCTTTGTTCTTGTTCTGCTCTTCCTCTGATAGATGTGGCTTTTCTGCAGTAGTTT